>JAGFMF010011655.1:2090510-2104723 GCA_019455555.1 Galemys pyrenaicus | reverse complement strand
GCACCATGTGGGTCCCCTCCCTGGCCGGCAGCAGGGATCGAACTCGTGCTGCAGTGGCTGCGGTTTGCTTCATAGTGTGTTGCTTAACCCACTGCGTCACCAGGGAGGCCCAGTTCGTTTAACCTTAATTATATACATAAAACTAGAAATGCTGTAAAGTGGGGAGCTGGGTGATTTTACACTAAGAATTGTTAAAATGTCCCAACCCAAAATGGATTTAGATATGATAAGGATTTATCCTCCCATGTTTTGTTCTTCTGATGTGTCCCTACTGACTTGTCCCACTAGTTTCATTTACAAGGTGAGGTCATCATAGTGTCAGAACACTAACTAGTCTTTGTTTCTTTCTCAATATTCAAGATTTAAATAATTCCTTAAACGAGTTTTGCCAAATTCCTTCTACTCATCACCTCTGCTTTCTCAAGTCTATTTGAGCCCTTATAGTCCCATCCATGCACTTGCATTTCCACTTTAATGTAATTCTGAAGCAAAGAAGTCAGTTTTAATATCCTTTTTACAGGATTTCTAATTAAAGCCCAAACTGAAAATAATACTAACAAAGTGTGGATGCCCACAATGGGAAAAATGCAGATAATAAGAAACTATCTAATATCTTCTCACCCCCCTCTCTCCTCACTCCCCCCCTACAGTTATCTTGGGAGTGTTCCTATTTAACCATTCTGTGCCCAGAATAATGTAAGGCACATGTACAAATGATGAGAACTAAAGATTGTATATTGCTTTAATTACACTCTTTTTCAGAGCCCAAAGTTCCCTTTTTATAGACATATTGTCTTATAATTTTAGGTTGTGGTATCAAATGGACTTAGTATCATTCATGTGCAATGTTAAATCTCACATTCATGAACCAAAGTTTTTTTTTTTTTTAAGATTTATTTATTTATGTATACAAGCACTGGGGTACAGGCCAGAGGTGCGGGGCCATGAGAGAATCCACCAGACAAAGCAGGGGACAGAACAGGCAGATGGACTGAAACACACTGCTGAGGGGAGCAGCGGGCCAGGCAGCAGAGGTCTGCCTGCACCATGTGGGTCACCTCCCCAGCCAGCGGCAGGGATCAAACTCATGCTGCAGTGGCTGTGGTTTGCTTCATAGTGCATTGCTTAACCCACTGCGCCATCAGGGAGGCCCCAAAGATCATTTTTAGCTTCAAATTATTGAGGGCTATTTCTGGATCCTTGCTTCTACTGCTGTTAATTTACTTAAATATAGTGTATTTCTACTTTCTGAAGTTCAAATCTTTAATTTTTATTAGTTTAATATTACATTGATGTAGCATTGGCTTACAACATTGTATATTATTTAAAGGAATAGGCTCACACCTCTTCAGTTGTATATTACCACACCACTTCCACTACCAAGGCATCCATAATCTGCCAATGCAGTCCACTGGGCTCCCTTCCCTCTCCCTTTGACTCCCCATCTTTGACCTTCCACCTCTGATTGCCTTGATTTTTCAGTCAGATGTCTAGGACTATTTTGATTTAATTTTATGTTATTTGTTCTCTCTTTTTAGTCCATAAATGAGTCAAATCATCTGATATTTACCATTATTCTTCTGAGTTATTTCACTTAGCAAAAATCCCTCAAGTTCCATCCATGCTGTCACAAATAGCATGCTTATATCTTTTTTACAACTGAGTAATATTCCATTGTATATATATATACACACAACTCCTTAATACACACATCTGTTGTTGCATATTAAAGGTGTTTCCAAAACTTGGTCCTGCAATGGACATATATCGCTTCAAATTTGTGATTTTGCATTCTACAGGTAGATACCTATTAAATAGGAATGGAATTTCTGGATCATATGGTAGATCTGTTTTTAATATTTTGAGAAATTTCCATGCTGTTTCCATAAGGACTGTACCAGTTTATAGTCCCACCATCAGTGTACGTTGAAGAATTGCTAGAACCATCAACACTTGGTGTTTTTTATATGGATCATTCTCATGGGTTTGAGGTGACATCTTATAGTGGTTTTGAGTTGTATAGTAGTTTTTTTATGCATCTTGGATATTAGCTTCTTGTCACATGTATAGTGGGCAAATATTTTCTCCCATTCTGTAAAGTGCTTTTCTGTTTTCATGATAGTCTCTTTTTCTGTGCAGAAAATTCTTAGTTTGATGTAGTCCCACTGTCTATTTTGTTCTCATTTCCCTTGCTGTAGGAGTCAAGTCAAAAAATATCCATTAAGGGCCTCCCTGGTGGCTCAGTGGGTTAAGCAACGCACTATGAAGCAAACCACAGCCACTGTGGCACGAGTTCGATCCCTGCTGCCGGCCAGGGAGGGGACCCACATGGTGCGGCAGACCTCTCCTGCTGTGCCCGCTGCTCTCCTCAGCAGAGTACTTCTGTTGATCTGCCTGTTCTGCTCCCGGCTCTCTGTGGTGAATCTTCTCACCCCCTCCACACCTCTGGCCTGTACCCCAGTGCTTGTATGCATAAATAAAAAAATCTTTTAAAAAAATATATCCATTAAGTCAAATTTGTGGAATATTTCCACTATGTTTCCTTCTATCTGTTTCTTGGTTTCAGGTTGTATATCCAAGTTTCTAATCCATTTTGAGTTAATTTTTGTGTATGGTGTGAGATAGTGGTCTAGTTTCATTTTTTTGATTATGGCTGTCCAGTTTTCCCAGTACCATTTCTTGTACAGACATTCCATTCTCCATTATATACTCTTGGTTCATTTCTTATAACTGTCAATTCAAATATGGGTTTATTTCTAGAATCTCAGTTCTTTTCAGTCTATGTGTCTATTTTTATTCTAATACCATATGTACTGTTTTGATTACTATAGCCTCATAGCATAGTTTAATATGGGAATATGTTACTTCTGTACTTCTTTTCTATCAGGCTTGCTTTAGCTATTCAGGGACTTTTTTGTGGCTCTATATAAACTTAAGTAATGTTTGTTCTATTTCTTTGAATAATGTCAGTGAAACTTTGTTAGGGATTGCACTAAATCTGTATATTGCTCTGTATAAGATAGGCATTTTAACAATGTTAATTCTCCCAGTACATTAAAAAGGAATATCTTTCCATTTCTTTGTCTTCTACTTCTTTTAACAATTTTTCTTAATTTACATTGTACAGTTTTACTAGTTTGACGTCATTCTCTTTTCTCCAATATAAAAATGTTTAAATCTTGTATATTGGTAGAAAATATTTATTATCATGCAACTTATTGTGAATTTCATTATTTATTGGAAACTTTAACCTTGAAAGATAGGTTTAAATAAGGTCTTATGAAAGGTTATGTTGAATATAAGCAAAAAAATGTTGGCACTATGGTAAAACAATGGGATGAACTTACTTGTAAGAGGTTATAAAATTTTTTTTCTTGGAAAAATTATCCCAATTAATTATCTGTATTTTTAAATATAGAGAATTCAACTATCTATAAGTCATTTGCATATCTATAAATTTAAATTGAATAATTATTTTTCTGAAAGTAAAAGGCTGACCAAATGATTATTCCAGAATCTATCTGAAGTGATTCTTGTAGTCTTCTTTTTTGTTTTGTGTACGTGTATAGATATGCCCCATATTTTTAATACTCATATTTTTTCAATACTAAAAGTTCTATATGAATTAAATCTCCCACTAATGTTTCATTTCTATGAATTGAGCATTAAATCGCCTGGTCAAGTTTCCAAGCATGATTACACACAAGGATTACATAGTTTTATGGGTTAATTTTTTGAAATTAATTATTGTTCATGTAAAGCTAGAAAACAGAATCTTGAAAAAAACTAAGTTTAAATATAATATCACAGAGCCAATATTGCAATAGTAACATGAATCAGGTAATAAATAGCTCCCTTTGATCATTGTTTTTAAAGTCTCTTGAACCATGCTTTGATTAGTTCTATTTAATATTTAACATCTGGTTAGTCAATTTCAATCTGCAGGAAACACTGCTGGAAAAATTCTATGCTGACTAAATACATTTATAATACTACAAAGCTGACACATAATTGATTTTAGATTCCATAAAAGGATTATGTTAACTTTCCTTAATCTATATATTTGTATTTTGTACAGTCTAGTGAATTCACAACAGAAATGCTAAATTTTTATTTCTTATCAACATTTTGTGTAAAATTGATGGGATTATATATTGGTCTAAGTAGCACTTTCCAAGTTTTCCCTTGAAAAGAAAATAACATCCTAAAAAACTTTACTGCGCAACTGTATTCTAAGACAATAGAGGCTGACTGGCTACTTACAGTGCTTCTTCTAGTCGTTCAAAGGCATATGGCAATGAAATATTTTCTACAGACTACCAGACCTCAGAGAAACCTTTCGATGTAAACCAACAAAAAAGGAAAGTTTTTATTTCCCACAGCTTATGGCTTGCCTTACCTAATTTAGGAAATCAAGCATTTTCTCATCATTAAATTAAAGGTGGCAATGTTTGCAAAGATTTGTAAAAGCCACCGTTAAGATTATTACTCAATAGTTTTTCATACTGTTCATTTTATTAAAATATGTAAGTATTCCAAATTTATAATAGCTATTTCCAAATAGCTATGAATTTTATAACAAATTTTGGTTTTAATCTTCATCACACAACAGAGAAGCTAAATTTTTTAAGTAAATAAAACTTAAATTTTCAATTTCACATCAAATATCTAATATATTGAAAGTGGTACGTTTTATTTTAGTTTCAGGATTCAGGTTTTTCCTTTGGGGGAAGAGTGAATATGATCACAACGTGATATAAAAATTATGAATACTGTCCAAGTTTTAAGTCTTTTTCTAACTTTCTCTACATATGATCTATCATTTAATTGTAACAAGTTAGAAAACACTGCATCAGAGAAAGAAGAAATATTTAAGGCAATTCTAAAAGAACAATATCTTTCTAAAAAAAATAAAATCACCCACGATTGTGATCTCTGAAGATAAAGAAAAAAGAAATCTTGTTGCAATTACAGTGGTTGATTGTCCAAGTCTATCCAAGATACCCATAGATCTGCAATAAACCACATTTGCTACAGCCTTTGAATGCTCATAGTACTTAGACAGTACTGGTCACACACTTGATAAATAAGTATTAATAAATATTAATGGGCAGAGTGAACTGGAAACATACTATCAAGTACTTCTTTTTTTAAATGCTCATAATAAGAGTTAATTTAAAGATGGTATCACAAGTCTAACAGCATTTGCTTTCTTCTAATACAATAATACCATGTTGCTAGATGAAACTGGTTATGTTGGTGAAATAAAGCTGAATTTTACTCTGAGTGAAATAGAAAGGATTGAAGTTTTGAGCCAAGGAATGACATAATCTGGTCAACATTTCTCCCTGCAGCCGCTGTATTGAAAATAGATGGAAAGAGGCAAATGTAAAACTAAGGAGGCTAATGCAATGATCTGGGCGAAAGATGATGGTGACTTGAGCCAGAGAAGGATTAGAAGAATTAAAAAGTAATTAGATTTCTATACACATATTTTGAAGGTAGCACTAGGATACTTGCTTTAATCTGAGAACATAGGAAGTCTGAGTTTGAGATGCTTGCTGGACATCAACTAGGGACTGAGAAGGTAGTTTGACATACAGGTCTCAAGTTCAGGGGCCACTAGCAATTGTGAAGATTATTGGACATGAAATGTCCACAATTTTGAAGTGAAAAAAATTTTTGTGTTTTTTTTCCCTGGGGGAAGTGGTCATTCTATACAGCCAGAAAGTTTACATGGTTAAATGTTAGAGATTTGGAAGTGTACTATATTTGCCTTACACTATAATGGAAGCTCAAGTTTTGGTGCTCAGGAATCTCAAGAGAGGAGCTCAAGAGAGAACAGGCATTTTGTACACTTAAACATTCTCTCTGACATCTTGTGGGATTTTCTGGGAATGTACAAAATGGCAAATACATTTGTTGTAATTCCATTCCATTTTAACAATATTTATTGAACATTTGTGATGGGATGGTTGCCAGGGGAGTTGCAAATTAAATATAAATCCCATAAATTTTGCAAAAATATAAAATATTATGGCTCTCAAGATACCTATATCCTAAAGGGGAAATATACACAAAATAGGAGATACGCTTCAAAGGCAGTGGGTCTAAAACTTTAATGTGCATAAGAATCTCTCCACATAACCTTAGGGATTTTTTGGTAAATGTGGAAACAGACCTAGTATTTTAACAAAATTTCAAGATACTCTACTGAAGAAAAGTCTGTGGCTCTAAATAATATTAACTTTCAAATACACCTGATGAAAATTATCCTTATTTATTTGTTATAGACCCAACCCAGATATAAAATGGAGTCAAATCTGTCCCTTGAGACCTAGATAAGATTGATTCAAATTCTAAAACTGACTCTATAGAAATCTGAAGTCCTAAAGATTTCTGCATAGTCTGAAGTCTTTCAATCCTCTGCTGAGTGCCACCTCTCAGATGCCTGCTACTATACATACTATTTCTTTTCTACACAGTTTTTACAAAGTGTGTACCTTCCTCTCCAGCCACCCTATTGTACACAAACACACACGTGTGTGTGTACACACACAAATGTTTAATAAATAAAATGTTGGGGGAAAGTGTTGAGACAAAGAAGATAGACAATTGTAAAACAGCATTTACTTAAAATTCAGCATTAGACTTCACATACCTCACACTCAATCATAAATCAGAAATTTTACTGACTGTTTGTTAGAATTATATGGTGCTATGTATTTAAAACAGTAGTGATTTTTAAAGTTAATGTTTTCCAGACAGTGAAAGAGTGGATCATTCTCCAGAATTATCCTTTATTAAGTCAACAGAAACTGGGGCTACTGTGACTTCTTGAAAAATACATGCTATTTTATGACCTTTTATTCCTGAGCGTCTATGATTCTACAGGTAGTTATTACTGTTTGCTTAGAATTTTTCTCTAAGGCTCCCTAAAACAGTGTATTTACATATGATATCAGCTTAGCTTGAAACTTGCAGAAGTAAGCAGTTCATTTAAAATTTTGGGACCTAAGAGACAAAACAAGAAGTCAGAGGAGCCGTATGCTATGGAACTGCTAAATCAACAAAGGATAATTTCAGAAGCTTGTTGGAGAACTTTGTATATGCAATACCCATTTCAGCCTAATTTACAGTACCCAGGGCAAGAGAGAAAAGGTCTCCAGACTCCTCTTTTTGGTATGGATAATGCATCACCCTGATTCAAAAAGCAATATAAAGTTATACTGTACATAAAAAAATAAACACACCAACTATATTATCAAAGTCAGTTAAACATTAGTGAGCTACACAATGTGCTGATGTGTTATTATTCCTGCAGTAATTAGACAGATCAGAAGAAAGAGGGAACTGCTGGAAAAATCTCATCAAGCAAAGATCTGAATCAAAAAAGGATGGGCATGTATTTTTAAAGAGAAATGGAAGAGTTAAGAGTGGAAATTGATAAAGAATTGATAAAAGAATGACAAGGACATTTACCTAAAAGAAGCCACATGCCTGAATAAAACAGCATGCCTGCCTTATGTCATTGATGAAGTTAGATAGTTTGGATGGATGCAAATGAGTCATCTGAAATGTTAGAGATTTAATTTTAAGCTCATGATTATTGTTTAGAGGCTAGGAACAATTTATAAAAGAAAGTGAATTGTGTTGTAAAGACAAAATATTAGAAAAAGTAAGTACCTAAGTAAGCCTGCCAAATAGTAAATGAATGCAAAAGTATTAGCTGACCAAATAATAAAAATAGCTAATGCTTATTGAAAGTTCACTTGTATTAGGCACAGTTATAAGTAGCTTTACATGTACTAACTTATTTACCTCCCTCTACAACCTGTCTAAATAAGCATCCTTATTATACCCATTTTACAGATGAAGGAATTGAGGCACTAGGTGATTAAATGTGTCCAAACTTGCATAATATATAAAATAACTATTTAAACCCAAGCACTGTTGGGTTCAATGCTGAATATAGTCACTGTAACCCACTAGGGTACCTAAGAATATAAAGAAAAAGAAAAGAGAGTTAATAAACATTAACAAGAAAGAACAGTAAGGATTTAGGGGTCAAAAAAAAGAGAAATTACTCCAAATGTTCCAGTGTAAGGAGCAAGAGGATTGATAGTATGTTTGATAACTATTTAACTTTTAAAAGTGTATTAGTGACACCATAATAGAGAGAAGTGATGATGTATTTGCCAATCAATATATGAACATCATTTCTTTTAATATAAGGAATTTTCCACATTGAGAAAAAAATAGATTAGGAGTTGATTGTGCCTCTTAGTAGCTATATTTAAAGTATTGGAGCTATTTTTCATATGAGATAATACTCAGTATTTATGTAGCACCTTTCTTCCAAGGAGCTCAAAGCATTTTACCACAATGCATTACCTTATTCATCCTCATAACATCCCCTTTTAAGAAAGGAAGTGTCAAGTATAATGACCACAATTTTACAGATGGGAACACTAAGACAAATGGAGCTAGTGACTTGCCAAGATCATAGAAAACCCTGTGGCAAAACTAGGTATATAGAACTAGTGCTTTTTAAAATTCAAGATCCTTCCTAACGTCTTCTCAATGATATATCTCAAATTTGTCTTGAGTTTTGGCATTACTTTATAAATAAGCATATTTAGGATCATTTTGTAGGATTTCCTTGGAAGGGTACATCATGAATCTGCTAATTTCTAATTGAATAAGCTACAAAATGGTAAAAATGCTTCATCCTTTTTAAAACATCAAAATTCTTCTCAATTAGGCATTTAATATACTAGGTTTTAGTCCTAAAGAAGTTTTGATATGTGTATAAAACCTCAAAGTTCTTTAAAAATTATTTTATTTGGAGAAATTTTAGTACATGGAAGCCCCAAATAATCAATAAATAATAAAAAGACAATACGCACACACGATTTATACAGGTGGTAGTAATATATGAAAAAATCAAGTGATAACTTTAAAAGAAAGTATGTATTTTGCCTGATAATACAGCAAGCAATGTCACCTCTAAATCTTGAGAAATATTTTAAAACTCAGAAATATGCTACTGCTTACTTCTATATTACCTAGAACTTCTATTCATTTTTATTCCATCTTGCTATAAAGAAATGAAAAGTTGTCCCCCGGCCCCAGTAGTGCAGTGGTTAAGTTGCAGCATTATGAAGCTGTCCACAACCACTACAACAAGAGTTTGATCCCCAGCAGGGAGCTGACCCACATGGCACAGCAGACCCTTCCTGTCTCTCCTTCACTCCCATCAGCAGTGTGTTTCAGTAGATCTGCCTGTTATGCTCCCCAATCTGTCTCTGATGAATCCTCTCACCCCCTGCAACTCTGGCCTGCTCCCAGCTCTTGTACGCAAAAATAAATAAATCTTAAAAAGGAATGAGAAGTTAATTGATAATTATATACTTAGATGTTCAGGCCTCAAAAACAGAGAGAAGACAGAAAAGGCATGACTTAATTTTCGATAAAAGACATATTCACCTTATGAAGTGAAATTCCATATTCACTCATAAGGAGTTCTTTAACAAAATCCTTATAAACACTAGTGGATGATGAACACAGTAAATGGTATAAGTTGAATTATATTTAGAAAACCAACCTAATAGGTTTAGAATGTGGTAGATATGCATTTTATTTATCACCTTAATTTTCACATGCTCTGCTCTAATAAATCCTTTTAGAAACTCTACCACAGTATAGCAGTATATGCCCATCAAAAAAGAATTGGAATAGCTTCTTCAGTACAATATAAGAAAAGAACAAAGGTGATGAAAAGCAAATGATGTACACCAATGTGCTGAAAATTATATCAAATCATATTCATCATCAAAATGTTAAAGACTTATTTGGGGGAAGTAATTTATATTCTATAACAAGTAGAAAGTCTTATAGATAAACATGTAATATTGATCTTTACTGCAAGACTGCCAATAATAATAACTGCTATTAATATTCATGGATAATGGTCAACTATTTACTAAATAAAAATTAAAATTCTGAGTAATCAATGAGTGTTCTGAATGACTCAAACGATTATACTTTGCGTTTTATAAATTGCTAAATAATATCAAATTGACACTAACAGAAAAGTAATTATTTTAGTAACACACATGATACCATGCAAGTTCCTTTATTATTCAACAAATATTTACTGAACATTTGTGATATATCAAGCATTGTTGAAAGCAATGAGGATAAAGCAATAAATAAAACAATGCACTACTTTCACTCTAGGGTGAAAAGATAGAAAATAACTCAAATAATTATCATATGTCTTTTGTCTGGTTGTGATAATGTCTAAAAATAAAAGTAAACTGCTAAGTAGTCTATACAATAGAAAATGAAGTGTATACTAGAATGTTGCATCTTTGTGAATTAAGTCAAATCTGGAAACTGCCTAAAGAAACCTAAGGTGTTTTTTGGGTTTGTTTTTTGTGGTTTTTTTTGCTTTTTTGGTTTTGTTTTTGTTGTTGTTGTTGTTGTTTTGTTTTGTTTTTCAGTATGACTTACTAGACCATTCAGGAAAATCCAAAATAGTTGGAAAAGCATCTGTGTTTTATCATGCTGTTAGGTCCTGGAATTTCTTCCACATAAAGATGATGCACAGTCTGTTTTTTCATTCATTCCATAAAAACTCATTGAGGACCTTCCATATATAAGGTGATAAGTTCACAATTATCAATGGAAGGTCCAGATTTGTTCTAGAAAAAAATGTACAGTGATGGGAAAAGGTGGCACAAAACAAATTTGGGACATATAGGTGACATAAATGCTACAAAAATGCAAAAAGCTCAATCATTAATCTCATGTAAAATTCCAAGAAAAACTTCAGAGAGGAAATGGAATCTGAGTGGAACACTGAAGAAGGATTCAATCAAAACACAACATGAGTAGATGTGGGTATGAAAAAAGCTATGTAGGATCTGAAGCAAAGGAAGTAACTGGAGATGGAGGTGAAGAAGTAAGAGAGGAGGGAACTGAGTAAGTTTAGAACTTTATCCTGTAGGTAACTGTGATTCACTGAGTATTTTGAGCCAAGGAAAGACACAACCAGTTTTGAATTAGAAGGACATCCTTGGTAGCAAAGCAAAAGAGGTATAGAAAATGGAAAACAGTGAAGTGAGAAGAGAATTTTAGCTCTTGCATTATATTCCTGGGAAATGAAGAGTCTAAGCCAAGAGAGTAGAAACAGGAATTGAAAAGATGGAATGGCTGAGATAGACCTCTTAATTTGGTAACCAATTGGTGGCACATGAAGCACACGAAAAACTCTTCCAAATCAGAAGACAAACAAGCATCTTAAATTTGGGGGACAGTCAATTATAGTGTAAACACCCAGCTTGCAAAGTAAATATAGTTTTCTAAATAAAGTATATGTTGGGACATAATGGGTGCCCAACACTGAAAAGCTCTGCTGGTACCAAAACATGAAGTCTCAACACAAGTAATACCTCAAAATAAGAGGTAATAAACTACTGAAGTCAGTATATATTATGTAGTTTAATTATGAAAAACTAGCAATCTAAAATATTATTAGGGCACTAGCAATTACCATGAACTATTGAGTAAATGGTAGACATTATAACCAATATTTGATTTAATATCCTTGATGTTTGTGTTCATGAAGTCAGATGATTTGATCAATCTTTCCACTTGCCAGAAAATATATAAATCACAATCAAGAATCAGCTCCTGTCTATTTTCACATCATCAGAATGAATAACTACTTAGAATAGTTTCCCCAAAACAAATGATTTTCAATGTCAAAGAGTTCTATCTAAATTACTACTGATAACTATCCTTTTATGTCATTGTAAATAATTCTACTCCCACCTTTTTTGCTTTTAAATATTTGTAGAATCTCATATAATTAAATAAATCTAATTAATAAAAAATAAATAAATGTTTGTAGAATTTTATCAAATACCCCATAGTCATTGCTGGCCTAGCTATATATTTGTCTAATTAAAATTTTTCTTGTAAATTAATCCCTTCTCTTAATCACTCCAATTGCTTTCTTCTTGTCTAGCACCAGTTTTTCCTCAAAGTACTGGTTCTGAGATACATAAGTACAAACACAAAATTTGAGGCTTTACTTATCTATGGCTATATATTATTTATCATACAATTTATGTATATGTATGATTTGCTGCATACCATTGACCCTACAGATATCTGACCAGACACAAATATACCTCATATCTGAGAAATAATCATAAGCCACTAAAAACTGATTTTAAAAAGATATCTTTTTCCATGTATCATTTGTCTACTATTATAATAAGTCTAGAGAAACCCACCATTAGCATTTGTGATGTAAGTTAGATGAATTTGGCTTTATGGAGGGAGGACAGGTTATTTTTATTCAATTTTTTTTAACATCATATGTTTCTTGCTTGGACTTTGTGAAAACTGATTGAATGGGAATAAGTATACAAAATGGGAATGTGATACAAAATATGTATCACCTAGTGAAAATATAAATATTCTCAAAATTATTTTGTATCTTCCTCCTTTTATATTTTATTCTACCTAAATTAATATATGGACTGAAGAAATTTAATTGGAAGGAAGGAATGATTATCTTAGTTTCAATAGTTAAAAGCTGTGAAATTAGAAACATAAGCCTTCTTTATCTGGTAAGCTGTTTATTTGATATTTTAACATATGTTTAAATTTTTAAAATACCTGCATATATTGATTCTGATATGTACATGTTCCCCAATTACAAACAGAGTGGAAGAAAGTGAACTAATACTCTGTATTTCTGAATTTAAAAATGTGCTCCCTAGTCCAGGGAAACAAATGATCCTTCACCAATGCCTTGAAGAATGTCGGATTTCAAGACAAACCTCTTCAAGATGATCACAACCGGCTTTCCCAAGACATGTACCTTTGGCATGTGAATTTCTCATTAGCTCAAGAGGTGTCCCTTTAGCATACAGGTTATTTTAAGAAGCCAATATAGGCTCCTGAGAAATGTTTACCACTCCCTAAACTACTAAAAAGAATAGAAATTGGAAAAATTACCCAGAATTCAGATGTTTACCAAAAATAATAGGTCTATCAAAGAAACCTATCTACATGGCAACAAGCATCTAATTACAGAACATGTGGTCTTTGTCATGTGAGTCACCTTCTCAACTAATGAACCCTCTCCCCTTGAAGCCCTAGGTCCCTATCCCATTCTTTTTTTTTTTCTTTAAAGATTTATTTATTTATGCATACAAGCCCTGGGGTACAGGCCAGAGGTGGGGGGGGAGGGGTGAGAGGATTCACCACAGAGAGCAGGGAGTAGAACAGGCAGATCAACAGAAGTACACTGCTGAGGGGAGCAGCGGGCAAGGCAGGAAAGGTCTGCCGCACCATGTGGGTCCCCTCCCTGGCCGGGAGCAGGGATGGAACTCGTGCTGCAGTGGCTGTGGTTTGCTTCATAGTGCGTTGCTTAACCCACTGAGCCACCAGGGAGGCCCTCCCTATCCCATTCTTTAGTTCAGGATTATACTCCCATTTACGTCACTGACTTTAGAATCTACAGCCAAGTAGATTCTCTTTTCACCTACTAATCTGTCTGATATTAACTTGACTGCTCTACCAACGTAAGAAGAACTGGTAGAAATGGGAGAAATGTCTTCTTCACCACTACTTTCCAACTTACCTCCATAACACAACTTGTGAAATTATATTTCCATCTTGCAGCTAAAATTATGTGACAGAGACATGTTTGCATTTTCTTCTCTTCCCCTCATGTTCTCTTGAATCTATTACTTAACAATACTGAAAATAGACTCTTAATTCTGAGTCCTTTTTAGTCAAAAATCATATTTTAATTTCCCTAACACTTAGCAGAATAGGTAGATGTGCTAATTATTCAATAAACATTCATTGAACTCATGAAGCATGAATTAGTAAATAAATCTTGATCACCTCTCCAGTGCTGGCAATTCAAGCACTGATGAAGTGACTATTTTCCAAAGAAATGTTTTTTTTTAAAGTGGACTTACATTCAGAGTAATACAGCTCAAACTGTATTTGTGTAACTGTAAATGTGTTTTCTTTATTATTTTTGCTTTCTATGTTCTCTGACATCCTTAAAATCAGATGTGAGGGGCCTCCCCTGGTGGCGCAGTGGGTTAAGCAACGCACTACGAAGCAAATCGCAGCCACTGCAGCACGAGTTCGATCCCTGCTGCCGGCCGGGGGGG
>JAGFMF010011655.1:2018648-2090460 GCA_019455555.1 Galemys pyrenaicus | reverse complement strand
TCTGCCTGTTCTGCTCTCCGCTCTCTGTGGTGAATCCTCTCACCCCCCCCACCTCTGGCCTGTACCCCAGTGCTTGTATGCATAAATAAATAAATCTTTTAAAAAAAAAAATCAGATGTGATACAATGCACACTTCTACAATTTTGTTGACCATTTGATATAGTAAACCTCAGGTGTTAGAAATTAATTCATAAAATTTTAATCAGCTCTCTTAATTAGATAATAATTGTGAGTTTCCTTATTTTCTACTATTGCTATATAAGAGGAGGTCCTTGTTTTTTGGAAATGCATAGGGAAGTGTTTAGGGAAAAGAGGCATTATACCTAAAACTTATTCTCAAATAGTTCTAGGGAAAAAAATAGAAGAGTGGCAAAGAACAGAGAGAATGAATAAATGTAGTAAAATCCTAACATTTGAGGTATCAGAGAGGATGGAATATGAGAAATCTTTGTAATTTTTATATAACTTCTCTGTAAATCTGAAATTATTTATTATTTCATAGTAAGTTTTTAAAGAGAGCAGCTTTCACTAAATTGGTAATTTATCAGTTATAAAGTATTTTCACATGCTACTTATGTCCCTGAATCCTTCTCAGTTATTTTTTGCCCTAAAAAAGGAAACAAACTGAGTATGTATATTAAAATATCAGAACTAGAGTCAAAGGTTTGCAACTTAATCCAGTTGTTTGTTCCACATATCATTTTGCTTCTCTATAACTGAAAAATTATTCAAACCAATTGCTTTGATGTGTTTGAAGACTTTTAAGTCATTAAAAATATTGTTCAACAGTAACAATAATAATGATTCAAATAAATGAACTTAGTCTTATTTCTCCACACTGGAAAACATCAAAAGTATCCATCTTACCTTGTTGCACTGGGCCCCTCTGAGCTCCCCTAATACTCATCTACACCCCCTCCTGGTCACTGCATCATGTGGACCAGAGTGAAAAATATGTGGCTCTAGCAAACATACTCAAATTCTCTAAAAAATCTGATAAAAGAGGAATCTGAGGGGAGGACTGAAATGTACTAAGTATAGAGCACCCAAACACATCTGATGTTACCCAAGTGCCTTGGAAGAACCAGAGCTATCTTTACAGTGATCTCTGGAGCCCCACCACACAGTTAATTAATTATGAACTCTAGTGGCTGGAAAAAGTAACCACAACTCCACAATGACTCTCTGGGACTATTTACACACTGATTGCATGCATATGATTGATTTCCATATGCCATACCTTAGTTTCAAGAATTATTTCATCCCTTTGATTCAAGACTCTTTCTTAACATTTTAATCACCTCCCAATCATGCAAATATTTTTTAACACTTTGAGTAATACACACTGATTTCAATAATCTCAACTATTTTGACATTTTATACATGTTGAAGGCAGAATAAATAACTGGTTTAATGGAATAGATTTTATTATAAAGAAAAGTAGGTTTCCTCCATTTTGGAACTACCCATTTGCTTAAGAGTTAAAGCTCTTTCCTTTTCTCCCTGAAAGACTGACCCTGAACTGACAACAAAACCCTAGGTGGGATATTTAAATCTTAAGTGAATGGTCAGTTAAGTGCCAGTAGAGGTAAAAGGACAGATAGCATATTTGGTATGCTAATAGAGCCTATTGACTTCAAGGAAGGTGACAAAAACATCAATCAAATCAGAAGAGGCTATTAAGGATTGTTAACTCCCTTTCAGATGAACAATGATTTCCACTGGGATTTAAATAAATATTCATGAAAAATACCAATGACAGAAATTTCACCAAAAATCACACCACAGTAGTAAAATTTTCACACAGCTTATGACAAAACTTACTCGGCTCCCAATGTCATAGGAGTTTTGACTGCTTTGTAAAACAGCAGTGGAGATTAGCATTCTTTTTTTAATATAAAACCCAAAACACAGTTATTTAAAATTATGCCTTTGAAGTAGTTCTAATTTTTAAAAAAGGGTATATAATGTTGAAAACATAATAATTGTTAATGTGTTGGTATTATTCAGAATGTACTTCAGTAAGAAATAAAAACCTGGAGAAGTTAAAAATTTTTTTAAGTCATAATGTAAAATGGTATGTAAATTATGTAAGATTATTTTTTGTTGTTGAACAAGTCAAGTTAGACAACTTTTCTATGTCTGCCGCCACCTGGTGACTGCTCTGTGCAAGTTTACTAGGAAATTCGATTAGTAAAGTCTAGTTCAATTGAACTTAATAAGTATCTATTGAGTTACCACTCAGTCTTAGGACTGGTTTAGATATGTTAGGAACACAAAAGTCCAGCACAGAGATTCTATCTTAAAGGGTCTTACAACTGAGATAGGAAAGCAAACAAATAAAAGGAGCAATTCTACAGCTATTATCAAAAAGATAAACAAGGAGCCTCTCCGTGGCACAAGGGGTTAAAGTCAAACTATCACCAGCCACTGCTGGTATGAGTTCATACCCAGCAAGGGAGATAACCCACATGGTACAACAGACCTCTCCTGTCTAGCCCACTGTTCCTCTCAGAAGTGTATTTCAGTAGATCAGCCTGTTCTTCTCCCCACATTGTTTCTGGTGAATCCTCTCACCCTCCCCCCAACACCTCTGGCTAGACCCCAGTTCTTGTATGAATAAATAAGTAAAATCTTGTTTTAAAAAAAGGATAAACAAGTGCTGACTAGGATGCTGAGAAATGGAAAACCTTGTACTTTACTAGTGGGGATGCAAGTTGGTATAGCCACTAGGAAAAACAATATAGATGTTCCTCAAAAAATTAAAAATAGAACTATCCATGACCTAGAAATCCAACTTCAAAGGAAACAAAATTAGTATCTTGAAGAGTTATCTCCACCCTCATGTTCACTGCAAAATTATTCCCAATAGTCAAGATTTGGAAACAAACAAAGAGTCCACTGATACAGAGATAAAGACGATGTGGTATGCATATGCAATGGAATATTATTCAACCTTAAAAAAGAAAACCCTGCCATTTGTGACAATATAGCTGTATTTGAAAGACACAGTAAGTAAAATAAGTCAGACACAGAAAGATAAATAATGTATGATCTCATTTTACATATGGAAACAGTCAAACTCAAAAACAAAGAGTAGAATGGACAAGGAAATTGAAAGCATTTCACAGGTAGTAATTCACTTATGAACTGACAAAATTGGAGGAACAGTAATAGTAGAAATGAAGAAGAAATAACCAAAACAGAATTTTTCAAAAGAAAATTTGAAAGAATTTGGTGACTAGTATTTAAAAGAAAGAGAGGAATCATTTCTCTGAGACTGATTGACAAGATTCATAAAAGAGGGGAATGTACGGGAGGAATAGGAGTTAAATTTTGAAGATGCAGATTTTAAGAGGATAAGGTATGCAGAGACGGATTTTAAACTTAAATCGTCAGGTTTACTTTTCAGAAGTTAGTTGTTAACTTATTATAGCATTAAAAGGTACTTCTCCATGTTTAATTCTCTTCCATAAGGTGAAGTTTTTACCTCAAAGAAACATCTATGAAAATTAGTTTTTATAAGATTCATATTCAACTAATTGAGTCCCTTCTAACTGCCAGTCATTGTGGAGGACACTTTCACATACATTATCACATTTAATTCACACAGCAACTGTGAAGCTGTTTATCTAGAAATTCTAATTAATTATATTGTAATGAAAATGCAACTGCCAAATATTAATCAAGTATTCATTGAATTAATTAGACATATATTGTTTGATTTCTAATCCTATAGTGTTCCACTGCCCAGATTCCAATTTTCCTTTTAATAGACATTAATAGCACAAAGTTAAAAAAAAAAAAAGTTCATTGTCAAATAATTCACATTAATAAAATCCCTTAGTGAAAAGAGAAATATATTAGGAGATGGTAGTCACAAGTTACAATCTAAGCTCAAATTTAGACAAATCACTATATTTTCTTGAGGCTCAGTTACTCTATCTGTCACATGAAAATTAATTCTTTTCATTCTATCTATAGGGGGTTGATGTACTGAGCAAAGAAGGTATTGGCTTTAAAAAACAAAAGCTCTTAACTAAACAGATGCAAATTAAAGGTTTGAGGAAGAGGAAAAGGAATAGACTCACTGGGTACTTATGTTTTCATTTTCAAGTTCTTTCTTCAAAGGCTTTGTGGACAATGACAGGTGGTAAGAAAAGGGATCCTTTCATTTTCATTATCTAGAATATCTTGTCCCTCATCTGTGGCCAATGTCTTTCCCTTCTCCTCCTTTATGTCTGATTTTGTGTCTAGAGACAGCCCTGTGAGTAAAACTTATTAATCATTAGCAAGATTTTAGTGATTATTTATATGGATTCACTCAATCATTGTTATAACTTTTGACTTTAGCTTCTGAACATTAGCATTCATCAATGAATGGGAAGTCTTTTGAAAAGACAAATGTGTATAGATTGAATGTACACCTGGATAGTAGCTGCATATATAGGGAGAGTTTATCTATAAAGTACATGTCTATCAAAAAAATAGCATAGGAGAAAATCTAAAAAGTCATTAAAATGAAATCCTACAAATAGCTTACCTAACATTTCATTTTCAATGTATATAAAACTATAAGCTAACCCAACCAGTATTGCAGGGTGGGTTTGATGTTGACCAACCTTTTATTCCTGGGGAACTAGTAAAGTATAGAGCTCAGATTGTATCTGTGTTTTCAGACTTGATCCTCTTTTTCCCAAGTCCTGTCCTCACACTCTCCTTCATCTCATGCTGGATAGTTCACTTCCAACTTGATAATGATACATTCAAAACTTAAGCACAGTATTACTCTCTGAACCACGTGGAATTAAAAATTGTATTTCATTTGTTATTTCTGCTTGATTTCAATCCAATGTACTATGTAGTGCAAGAACTATTATAGTTTCACCTTCCCCTGTGACTCCTTCATATAAATGGTCCCTTAACGACCTTTGGCATTGGTTTTGGTGGAGTTAAAAGTTTTAGAGAACTCAATGGCTTTAAGTATGATGAGTATTTCATCAGAGCTCTCATCCATTACTTAAGTTTATCATATCCAAGAATGAATGTATCTTCTCTCTTTACAAAGATCCCCTGCTCCTTCAAATGACTTAAGAACTGCAGACCACTGAACATTGTCTCAATGTGGTCAAGAGCCAAGGTTTATTGTCCTATTTAACTGGAATTGAACAAAAATGGAAGCCTTCTATATTAGAACTGTGAAGTAGACCTCTTATTTTCCTAAAGGTTATGTGATTCCTACCACTATCACTATAATGAATATTTTTTATGGAGCCTTACTCAACTGGGTTTAGACCTTATATGTATTAGACTAAGTTACAGGATAATACCACTTTTATAGGTCAAATATGGATTATATCCTATGCCCGAATGAATATTTTTCATTTAGTACACTCAAAAATCATAAAAAGAAGACATAATCATCCCCATTTTAGAACTAAGAAAAACTAAAATTCAAACTGAAAAGTAATGAGGCCACAGTCAGACATCTGGGGAAATGGTAAGACCCATTTGCAAAACAACTACCAAAGTTTCATCATCACAACTATACTCACAAAGATTAATTTTGAGGATAAATGAAGGTACAGAGAATTCATGAGTAACGAGTATCCTTCTAGTCTAATCATCTTGGATCAGATCAACAAAATCAATTCCAACTAAGAGCACCCAAATCACTGCTACTTGTCCTGGAAATTCTACCCAGTTAGAGTCCATAGATTCAAGGTACAATGCAGAATAGACAACTCTTCCTAAATATAGCTAGTATAGTATATATGTGTTATCATTTATATATGACTGTAAATGTATATATGTTATAGTATAATCGTACATTTATATATACTTATATACAGTGTATATGTAGTCTTATATACTACCAACAGTGTATATGTAGTTTTGTGTGTGTGTGTATGTATGTGTATATATATATATATATACTTTGTGTGTATGTGTATAATCTTATTGTGTATAATCTTATCTAACCCTAAGTCTATCAGTGGAACCATTTTACAGGTGAGGAAATGATCCAACCGCCACTGTAAATGACACTTGCTCCATTTTGAAGCCCTCATTTTACATGTGAAGACCATGAGCCACCAATGGTCAGAAATGGACCAAGGACCCCCATAATTTAACATGCTCATGCAGAGCTTGAACTTAGCTCCCCTAATTCTCTTTTCCTTTTTATCCCTTAGACTTAATACGCCCTTTGGCTTCTGTCCCATAGCATTGAAACATGGATATAGAAATTAGGCAAAGCCTTTTGTTATGTTGTTTTGTTTGTTTGTTTTGCTGATAGGTATGTGAGCACAATTTTTCAACACAGCGTTATTTCACTGAATGAGACCTGGACCCATAGTGTAAAGCAGGTACTGAAGTTCAAAACCAATTTTTGACAACCAAAAGCAGAGACAGACTGGCAAGTTCTTTAAAAAGTGAAGAGAGAATTGATAATGCTTGGGGACAGACATCTTGTAAAGAGCAGTAAAGAGAAAAGGGAAGACATGACTACAGGAATCTGAACTCATGTCTTATTTTTAATTATCATATTTACAATCTCCCCTCCAGGTATACAAAAATGACTTTGAGGGGAAAATATCCACGGGGAAAAATGTCAAGACTTTGTAAAAAAATGAGAAATGATGAAAATAAATGTCAAGAGCTAACCTTTTTCCTAATTATTACATATCCAGTAAGACAGTCAAGAGTAAGTAACTGTAACCTGTGGATACATAAATGGGTAGAAATCAGGCAGGGTGAGATAGGGGAGATTCAGACGATTAAAATATTTGAAATAGTTGGTAATTTACTCACCTAATTAAGTTTAAAAGCTCAAGTCAGTGATGTTGACACTTGATGTCTATGGTGAGTGACTGGAGTCACTCCATGTCCTCTCCTGTTCCAGCCATCCTAAAGGAAACACTAAAAGGAAGAAGTGGCCAGTTTCTCACCTTTCTTATCAGCAGGATCAGTTCCAAGCACAAATCTCTCTTAAAGAGCTTGAATAAGCACCACAGGGTGCTGAACAAAACAGACACAAAGAACCCTAAGGTGGCTTATTTAACTAGCTAATTGTTAACTGGTAGGAGGTGGGTGATGGCTGGGAGCAGGAATGGGCTGGTCTTCTGCATGAATGAATTCAGCACATGGAATTCATGCTCATATTTACATTTATAACTTACAGAATTTCTGTGTCATTGACCCCAAGCTGATAAACAAAATTACAAAGTTCATTTTAATTTCACATACTTAGCCAATCTCATCAGTCTCCCTATTAGGTTTTCATATTAAAAGAGGGGAAAAAAATGAGAAAGCATATGTTTATAGCCAAGGATAAATATAACAATAATAGAGGAAATAAAAAAGGAAAACTGATGTTGGCATAGTTACTTAAGTTTTTCCACCTTTTTCATATGGATAGATTCCAAGTTCTACCATTTCAAAGAAAACACCTCATCGAAAAACACATAATTGCATGTTGTTTCCATTCTTTAAATGTGGGAAATGAAGCCTTTTCACATTCACATCATCAGCGGTGCCCCAGGAAACCTTCCATTCTTTCCAAATTAGTTTTTGTATCATTAAACCAATCAGCATTAGGTGCTTAAGATTATTTTCTGAAATAAACTCTGAATCATTACCTACATCATGTATGTAATAAAGTCAAATAATGACATCATTATATAGCACATGAGCACTGACCCTAAATGACCAGGACCTAAAAGAAATCAGGGCAGTCCTAATAAGAATCAGGCAGAATGCCTAATGAAAATCAAACAGCAGGTCTAATAAGAAACAATGTATTTTGCCTCTCCTTCAAATTCACTTTTGATTTGCTTTTCATGAGAATCCCTGTTTGAAGTGGAGCTCCCGCAGGCTAGAATTCTCAGAGCTAACTCTGAGATGAGTAACTCCCAGGTGGTTCTCTGGGCCATTTGATCTGGGACAAGAACCACTCACTCATGCAGTAAGTATTTGTTGGGCATTTACTATAACCATAGGCTTCAACTTGGCTGTTTTTTTATTCAACATTATTGAGTGTCTAGTACAAGCAGGGACAGTGCTATATTGAGAATTGAAAACAATAAATAAGAAACATCATAAACACTACTATGAGTGTATTTATGACATGTAGGCACAAATACATATGCATTATTTATAGTAATTTAATATTCCCAGCAGCACTATAAAGAAATGCATGTTTTGTCCCATTTTACAAGTGTGGAAAGTAGGGTTCATCTAGATTAAGAGACTTGCCCAAGGTCACACCGTTAGGAACAGGCAAGGATAAGGGGTAGAGGGGGAAATTCCTTATCTGTTGTCTATCTCAGTTTCAAGCAGTGCATTACATTCAGTTTGAAATTGCTGATAGTAAACCATTTTTCTAGCATGAAAAATGACAATCTTTTTGTCCAAGAATTGCTCAGGGTGTGATACAAAAGACAGAAGCATAAACAAAACACCACATGAGAGGGAGTTTGTGGTATGATAGCATCCTATCACCTTGTGAGTGTGCCTAGCCCCCTCCAGACATTCTGTAGCCTTATCTGTAAGCCCAATCTCTCCATTTTCTGTCCCTACCTTATAATGCAACCCCAGTTATAATAAGATATAATAATATATGCACACTGATACTCTCCTTCCTCTTATATGGAATGAGAATCCCCAAATACCCTTGCCGTAACTCCATAGGTTTGGAGTAGAAAAATGAAAGAATATTTGCTTATATTTGCTCTGCCACAGGAGACACGACTGACGTGGACAGAGAGGACAAGGTATGTGATAAAAGAGATTACGGTCAGACCTCCCTACAGGCGCAAGGGGTTAAGTCTCAGCACTATGAAGCAGCCACTGCAGCACAAATTCAATCCCTCCCCAATCACATGGCACAACAGACCTCTCCTGTCTCACCCAGCTGCTCCCCTCAGCAGTGTATTTCAGTCAGTCTGCCTGTTCTGCTCCCCACTCTGTCTCTGGTGAATCCTCTCACTCCCTGCACTTCTGGCCTGTACCCCAGCTCTTATATGCATAAATAAATAAAATAAATCTTAAGAGAGAGAGACTAAGGTCAAGCACAAGTAGCATGCCTACTAGAAGTTTTGTCACATTTTTTGGTAAAGATAATTTACCAACTTGATTATACAACTAGTGCTTTGTAAAGTATCCTATAAAATTTAAAGAATGGATTAATTTGAGCATCCACGTGCTTTGAAAATAAACAAATCATTTTAAAAGATGGAAGTTTTCTATTTTCTATTGTGCTCTCTGGTGAGCTCCAAATGCTCAAAGCATTTCACCTCTACTCTGCACCTCATACTTCCCTCTAGTAAACCCGCATGGCTGCATGAGCCTCAAGGGAAGATTAGAAACTTCTATCTCTCTGAGTCTCTGCATATGTTATATATGTAAAAATCAATGGAATTGGTTTGTTAATGCAATTTTTGCAGGAGCTAATCTTTTACTTCCAAGACTATCAGCCTCTTGCAAGCAAGCACATCTTTAACCCTGAAATTTCCACAGGTGAAATGGCACACAATAAAATTGTAGGTGCTGTGGTGGTTTCTTTAGGTCTCTGGTAGTAGTTATAACTGCTAGAGAGATAAACCTAGTAAGAAATTGTGTCCGTAGCCTTGAAGGTTGTAATCAGAAAAGGGCTGAGTTGCAGAAAACAATGTTTTATCAGTCAACCATTAAAAATAGTCCACATAGTATTAGGTCTATGTAGAGCCAAAACTGACCAACATGAAATACTTCATCTCCTTGGACAACACATCCCGTAAATTATGAAAAGAAAATGGTATTTTATGAGAGCCAGGCAACCTCATTTTCTAGGCAGCACATTTCGTTCATATAGCTGTTATTAATAGGTCACTTACAGGATTCATGACCAGGGCCACTGTGTGAAGGTACCCAGACATGGACAATCACCATGGCGTAAGTAGTATATCTCAGTTCTTTCCAGAGCAGTAACTTTATCAAAACCATCACAGGTGTCCTTTGAACTTCTAGTCAAACCTTTTCTAATTGGATTTTAGGTTGTGTTCACCAGAGTTCCTGAGATTTTTTAAAACTTCAAGATGTTCAAAATCTCCTTTTCACTGATGAATTTTTGTTTTGATTTTTTCACTGGGGTAATCACTGTATGTGATTCAGACGCATTGGAGCACACCTACTCAGATGCATGTCGCCACAGCGCACCCCCCACCAAGGCACCCACAGTCCCCCCTAGTCCATGAGACCCCTCCCCACTGTGATTTTCTCCCCCCTCTCCCCTTGTAGCCTCAATCCCACAGTCAGATTCCTAGAGTTTGTTATTGGATAGGTTTTGTCTGGTCCTTTGTTTTGTTTCTCTATATTCCACATAAGTTACACTTTACAGCACCTGTCTTTCTCCTTTGGACTTAGAAATTTTGCCTATGACAGTCAGCATTTCCTCTGTGAATTATTGCCTATAGAAGTGGCCGGTTGTACTTTTGTAACTCTCTAATCAACTAGTCTCTTGCATGAGCAAACATCTTCAATATTTTTAAAATTAGAAGTTGGAGAATACACAGGATGAGCAGAACAGATAATTAAGGTCTAAAATCTGAACCATTACTTCTCACGACAGGTAGAGCAAGAAGCATGGATGGATTCCATCTCCTTAGAGAAATTCAGATACAATGTACCAGACAAAGCACTCTGTAGTTTTCATTATAAAGTTAATATTTATCTTATAGCATTGAGTTTATCTTACTAACATATCACATTCAGAAAAAGAAGAATTTCTTGATTTACCACATTAAAGTAAACATTGCTATGAGATCTGTGTTAAATTTTTAATAAAAACCACCCTATCTTTGTTGGATCAAAGAGAGCTGCTTCAGCTGAGATACAAACAAAACCAAACAAAAATACATAATTCCAAATATTGAGCATCGCTTCACATGTTGACCAGGCTGCCCATGACAATTGCAGTTTTATGTGGCTGAGCTTGTCAGAGCTTCAACTGAGTTTATTATAAGCCATAATCTTATGATAAATTAAAGCTAAAATAGGCAATTACCTGTAATGCTGACCCCACTACATACTGTTCATGCTTAAACTATGCCTGCAAACAGGTACAAAAGTAAAATTTAATTCAATTAGATTTGCAATCATTCTTTGCTTTGTGGTTATATTTTTAGTTTGGAAGATTTATTAGTAATGTATGTCTTTCTTTGAACAAGATAAACTAGACGTAAAATCTAGTTTGTTTTCACTCATCCCATATTCCTTAAGTTAGCCATAAAAATCCTATTACTGAAAAGCAAAAACAACCTGATATAGTGATCCTGACTCTCTCCCTCACATAAAGGAGAATGAGAAGTCAGCAAGCCCAAGAAGAACGATTTGCCACAAGTTTATGACATGATTCTCCAGCAGCCTGCAGTTAACTTTCATGGAATCGCTTTCCCATTCTGGAATAAGCTCAATAGAGAAGAGATACAAAACAAACTAGACACAGAAAAGACTGCTTCAATTCCTTCAAGTTCAGAAGGAAGGGATAAAGTCAAATCCTCAAAACATACTAAATATTGTAAATTAAACATTTGCATACAGACTATATATGTGTGTGTATGTGTGTGTATATATGTATATATATATATACACATGTCTCATTTGTGCTACTCCCTGTAATAGGAAAACAGCATGACCTTAAGACCACAGACTCTGCAGCCAAACTCTGCTTACTAGCTGTGTGGCCTTAGAGAAGTTACAAAGCCTCTCTGTGTCTGGCTTAATTCATCAATAAAGTAGAGATAATAATTGTATCTATTTCCTAGGATTGATACAAGAATTTAATTAATTAAACTTTGGTACACTGTGTAAAAAAAAAAGCGGTACTGTGTAAATATTTATTAAATAAAGTAAAATGTTGGTTCTCCTGACTTCTCTGATTTCTATGACTGGAAAACTAAGACAAATTCAAACTTCATATATTTTTCTCCAACTACATCTTTTTTCCTCCCCCTTGCCCAACTTATTAGCCTTTTAATCATAATCAGAGATAGTTTTTCTCTTAACAAGAAAAGCTAACTTTGTAAATATTCCATTTGTGCTAATTATCTCAATCAGTGTTCATAAAAATCAGTGAAGTGTTTATTATCCCCATTTAACAGATGAAGAAATGAAGGCACTGAAATGGTAGGTAAATTGTCCAAGATAAAAAACAGTTAACATGGAGCAGAACCGGGATTAGAACCCAGTCAGTGCTGAGGTTTGTTCCATAGAGAGAAAATATGGCATAACACAAAAAAACCTTGTGAAACTGACATCTTACAAAACTAATCTGCATTCAAAAGAGTCACACTCACTTTGTACCAGTTAATGCCCAGACAACCCGCAAATCTATGAAAATGAATAATTGTATTTTTAAGCAGAGTTTTGGGATGGCTACCTTCCAGAATATAGAGCAGAAGCACACTGATACAGACTTGTATTCTTTTGATAAATGAAACCAAAAACAAATTTGAAAATGCTTTTAAACTATGAAAAAAAGATATATTGATAGACTGTATATTTTCTTTGACTACACATACACACACATTTTAGGCAATTGTTTAAATGCAACATAAAGCTTCTCCTGGAAAATCAATGCTTTTCTTCATAATACTAATGTCTAACCCTGTATTTCAGGTTAGCTTGTTTTAGTATGCAACGACAAAATGAAATTGCAAGTCTTGCAAAAATTTCAGGATTCCATGAAATCAAAGGAAGTGCTGTCATGGACTGTTCATGGTGAATGCAAAGCCAATAACCAAAACAATAAGAGTGAAACTAGTCAGCAATTAAAAAAGGGAAATATCAGCAAGTGTGATCGACAATAAGTATTTCTAAAGAGATCAGCTTAACTGTCGAAGAATTAAAGGATACTCTTGCAAAATTTGATAGCCATTGACTATTTCTTTATGATTGTGCCATGCAAATAAGCCAAAACAGCAACTCTCCCTCCCAGGAAACAGAGTTGGACTACCAGAAGGCAGCTGGGTCCTGCTCAAAATGGGGGGAAAAATCAGTTTTTTTAGTTCCCAGTTAAAAAAACAAAAATCTAAATTTGGTTAAATATAAGGTCACCTGAATACATTTTTTATAATCCTTAATGTTATTCTTTAAGATAAAGCACACTCAATCCATTTTTTTCCTCATCACCTTCTGGACATTTTAAGCATTTTAAGTAGCTTCACTTAAAGAAGACTCTTTTTTTTTTTTTTCAGTACCAATTATCCTCACATAACCAAATGGGGAGAACTTCCTCTTCTACATTTCTCTATCAAAGGGTTTCCAAAAAGCAAACCCATCTAAATCACAAAAAAAAAAAAATCATAATAAGGGTAATTCTGCTATCTGGTGGCAAAACATAAAAACAACAAGATCCAGTGATATAAATGAAAGTATCAGAGAATGGGTCTAAATTTTTATTACATGTTCAAAATTATGACAGATTTTTTAATATGAGCTAAAAAAAAAAAAAGACTTCAATTTTGTCCAAAAATCATTAGCATTAGGGATAAAGAAAGGCAAATGACAGACATTACTGAATACTGTGTGCTGGGTTTGATTAGAGACCTTGCATTCAATTTCAGAGACAATTTGGATCACTAGGATCTTCCTTCAGTGATCAAGACCTCTCCGAAGCAATTCAGTGGTCACAGAGATAAACTGATCAGTTTGCCGTTGTGCTGTAAATGCCTCATGTGACTTCGAATCACACAAAACGAATTTTAGAACAGAGAGAGATCTTAAGCATCCTCTAACTTGACATTCTCATTTTACAGATGAGAAGAGAGAATCCACGAGATTAAGTGACTTGTCTAAGACCATGCAACTGGTTAGTCAACACAGCATCTGGAATCTAAGCCTCTCAACTTGAGGGTCAATGATATTTTTCCCTTTCTCTCCATTAGAAATGATAGCAAAGTTACCAAAGAGAATTGCAACCAAAGCCTATTTCCATATGCTTTCCTCAGTAAGCCTCTTTTCCCATTAAAAATGGATTGTATGGTAAATCCACATAAAGATTACTATCAATTTTCCACACTTTTTAAAAAGATTTATTTATATATGCATACAAGAGCTGGAGTACAGGTCATAGTTGTGGGGAGGGGGGTGGGTAAGAGAATTCGCCAGAGACAGACTGGGGAGCAGAACAGGCAGACTGACTGAAATACACTGCTGAGGGGAGCAGCAGGGTGAGACAGGAGAAGTCTGCTGCACCATGCAGGTCAATTCCCTGGCAGGGATTAAACTTCTGCTGCAGTAGCTGCGGGTGCCTCAAAGTGCAGCGCTTAACCCCTTGCACCACCATGGAGGCCCCTATTTTCCACATTTTTAAATATGACCGTTTTACGCCCTCAAAGCAGAGCTGCAAGGCTCCTTTGCATTACGTTCAATCTTGCAAGCTATGGATTTCATCCTCCACTCACTGCTACAGCCTCGGGCCCTGGTACAGAATACAGTCAAACAAAGGTTCTCAAAGTGTGGTCCCTGGACTCACAGGATCAACATCAACTGAAATATGTGTTGAAATGCACATTCTTGGGTTCCATCCCAGTCCTGCCAGACCAGAAGCTTGAGAGTGGGTGCAAACTATGTGACCCACTAACCTTTCAGCTGATTCTGAGGCACAATAAAGTTTTTTTTTAAAAGATTTATACATACAAGAGCTGGGATACAGGCCAGAGTTGAGAGAGGTGAGAGGATTCACCAGAGACAGAGTGGGGAGCAGAACAGGAAGACAGACTGAAACACACTGCTGAGGGGAGCAGCGGGTAAAGCAGGAGAGGCCTGCTACACCATGTGGGTCCCCTCCCTGGCCAGTGGCAGGGATCGAACTCGTGCTGCAGTGGCTGCAGTTTGCTTCACAGTGCGTTGCTTAACCCACTGGGCCTCCAGGGAGGCCCCACAGTAAAGTTTGACAACTGGTCCCTGCAACCAATACAACAGCTACCTCAATAAACCTGGAGAGTGTTCCCCCCGAGATGGTTCTTTACCATGTAAAGAAACGCCAGCTCACTTAGGGAGTGTTTTTCTTACCTAAATCTTGAATCACCAGCACAAAACTCTCCTGTCAGTGAGAGTACATTCCTACATTTATTCAAAACATTGAGCTTATTAATTTGTTTTCATTTTTTCCCCACAGGTGAGTCCCTATCAATGCAAAAATGACCAAGCAATGGAAGAAACTGTCTCACGAGCAGAGAAAAATAGAAGAGATCACCACTGCCTCTAGCCCACTCAGCCACAACCATCCATTCAATCACCAGAGTCCTGGCTTCCACTGATGGCCCCATCCTCCAGCTCCCATAACTGCCACCTCTGCCCCTTTTCTCACCACTCTTAACTGCCATGACTCCCATTTGCCTGCCAGTTGGACTGCTTAGTCCCTTAGCTTCAAAGACCAAGGAGTCTCTGGATCTTCTGAAGATTTAAAGACCAGTTATGTCCATTTAATACAAAAAAGAAACCATTCAGGTCTGAAGAAATTAAATATTCACATCTATATGACTTTTTCAATTAAATAAAATTATTATTTTTCTATTATGCTTTAGATTTCTTGCTCGAGTATGCATTTTAATCCCTCAGAACCACATTAAACTTGGCATTGGCACTGTATAGATATTTTTCCTAGCTTAGGTTTATGAAAAATTTTCTAAACCTGTCCTTTATATTTTCTTTTTTTTTTAAGATTTATTTATTTATGCATACAAGAACTGGGATACAGGGGTGAGAGGAGTCACCAGAGACAGAGTGAGGCACAGAACAGGCAGATGGACTGAAACACACTGTTGAGGGGAGCAGCAGATGAGGCAGGAGAGTTCTGCTGCGCCATGTGGGTCACCTTGTGCTGCAGTGGCTACGTTTTGCTTCACAGTCTGTTGTTTAACCCACTGCGCCACCAAGGAGGCCACTCTCCTTGATATTTTCAACCAGACTTTGCTGAGAATAGTCATAACTCTAATTGTACCTGAAACCTCCCTTGAGGTTATCAAGATACTAATGGTCCAATTCAATTAACAGTATTATCATTCACTCTGCAAAGTAATGTTTTCACAAAACATATTTCATCTTCACCACCTAACCTAGTATGTACCATGGATTGTTCTAGGTGCTGAGGATAGAACAGTAACAGAACAGTGGGAGGGAACAGGAAGGAGGGAATCTTCACTCATGGAGCTTACATTCTAGAAGAATGTATAAAGTAAATAATAAAATCATATTAGATAACAGTTGGTGCTAAAGAGAAAAACAAAGCAGGGGTGATGAGTACAAAATATTAAGAAAAGTTAATATTCTGGAAATTTCAAAAACCATTCTGGAAATTTCTAGGAGTTAACATCAACCTTATAAGTTGCATTTTCCTGAATTTGGCCTATGTAACTCATAAATGTTAATTTCAGAGATGCCAGTAAGAAAACTGCAAATGATGCTATATCACAAGGGACTAAGATGATGGTGTGCTGGTGAAATGGTGGTGGGAAATCCATGGGGACCACAACTGATGTCAAATATACACAAATAAAGAAAAAGAGGAAAGAAAATAAATAGAAAATGCAACGTCAAATCTACAGAACTCTGTTTTCCAACATGGAAAATACTATGAAAGTTACTATTCTAACAGGCTTTTTCCCTCTGTGCCTTTATCTACTGAAAGAAAAATATCAGTGTTTATTATTGTTATTACTATTATAGCTAGCTTCACAAGCTCCTAAGAACTCAGTAATAAACTGTGAAATAGCCACATGGGTAGAAGGAAAAAGTTGTGGGAGAGAAAAAAAGATGAGCCTTTTGCAGAGAACTGTATTCACCTTTTCATCCCAGCCTGAACTTAAAAAGATACATTATATAACCAAAGCCCTCATGTCAGATAGAGTCTTCACTGCCCAGCGGATCTTTTTTATGCTACTTTACACTTAGGTGACTAAGAAACAAGTCCAAGTAATTTGGCCAAGGTCACACGTGAAGTTTCTGGTTTTGTCTATTTTTTACAAAACGAGGGAACTTAATGGTTTCCCCTTCTTGCTGTTTTCACCAGAATCCATTGTCTTGCTCTTCTCTGCCCAACTTGGTAGAAAACACTTAAAATCTTTAACTGTTTTGGTTATTTTTGTTCTTCCAAATTTGGCAGTTACACAGATTGCTTCATATCCAATACAATAAGTTACTGTAATATGTCCAGAAAAATGGGGCATTGTTAGGAAAAAAGCAATTAAAATGATTGCTTCTGACGTTTAATTATCTTACTACGCAAAATTACAACTTGACTTCTAGAATTCATTTCCTCCATGGCTTCATTCTCTCCCTTTTTTCCCAGGTTTGGGACTCAATGCTGGATTCACATTCTGTTTTTTATGTGCCAAGTGCTATGTCTGACTTGGGCCTGTTATTTACCTCTTTGAAAATTATTCTATCCCCTCATGGCAACAAATGGTACAATCTTCAAATGGTTATCTTGAGAATTAGACATATAATAAATATGACACTAAACTCAGTAATTGTTAAATCAATGTAGTTTCATATCCTTTTCACCAGAAATTTTCTTTGTTTGCTTAAAACTATATTTCTTAGTACAAAAATATTTCAGAGTAATTGTCAAAAATCTAGAATACAGAAATAACTAAAATGAATAAAATTTATTCATATGCCTCATAACCAAAGATATTCAATTGAATAGCTTGTATATGGCTTTCAGATCTTTTCTAATACAGATATATAGGATATTTACTTTTTTGTTATATCACTAACTTGACTCATTATTAAAGTGCAACTTGTATGCAAAAATACATGAATAAAATACACAGTAAGCACACCTGATAGCACCTCTTTTGAATGTGCTTTTGGATTTAACAATGCATCAGGGTCAAAATGGTGTTGGATCCAGAATCTGCAGTCAGAGTGTTGAATATTGCTCTGTGACTTCCTAGTAATGTGATCTGGGATAAGATATTTAATGTTTGTTTTCCTTTTTCTTTTTTTTAAACAATATCCTTTATTTGTGAGTCTTATAAATACATATTACATATATGCTACATACATATATTTGATACATTCACTTACAACACTGTAAGTTACAAAACTTCATGCCTCAACATTATACATGCACACCATGCCGACCAGTATAGGGGTAATTTCTACCCACCACTAGCTAAACTGCCTCCACCCAGTTCACTGACCATCCATCCCCTTCCTTTGTTGTTAGTATCTAAGGGTTTGTTACTTTGTTTTGTTTGTTCATTTGTTTATCTTCAACATAGGAGTTAAAATCATAGAGTATTTGTCTTTCTTTCTCTGACTCATTTCATTTAGCATAATCCCTTCAAGTTCTTTCCATATTGTTGCAAATGACAAGTTTTTATCCTGTTCTGTATCTGAGTAGTATTTGTGTACATATCTTCTCTTTCCACTAGCCCTCCATGGGCATTTAGACCATTTAGTGCTATGAAAAAACAGGGGGTACAAACATATTTTGAACAATGTCTTCCTGTTCTTCAGACAAATACACAGGAGTGGAATTGCTGGATCATATGGTAGTTTTATTTTTAATTTTTTGAGGTATCTTCATACTGTTTTCTTTTACATGCCCTCCAACAGTGTGTGAAGAAGAGATACCCTTTAACCTTTCTAGATGTCAGTTAACTCATCTTCTCAAGGGTAACAATTTCTCCCATTGGAAGATTGAATGAGTTAATGTAAATAATTTACTTAGATGTGAGACATACACTGCACCTGATAAGGTAAGTCATTATTGCACAGTATCTGGAGGACCATTTCTCTCACAACTACACTTTGCCTTGGGAGTCATTTTTTTCTTGAGGAATTTGGTTAGCTCCCTTCGAAACTTCTCTGATTTCTTCATATACAATTAGCTAAGTGGAAAACACCATTCTTACAATAAGCCTATGTTTCCATTTAAGGTCACATTCCCTGAAGTGGTACCAAAAGTGCAAAGTGCCCACAAGCACACCCCAACCACTTTCTCAGCATAAATCCTTTTGCTTCCTTCTATAAACACTCCTGTCAAGCTACTCACTGTCCTTTAAAAAGCATCGTGTTTGCCGACATCTCCCTCCTTCCCTTATTTAAATGCCATTTTCTATCATGCTTTCAGAATTCCCCACACTCCTCTAGGTAGTTTTCTCTCTCCTCTAAACTCAGTAACGCCCTCACGTGGCAGTCATCATCCCTGCCTTAATCATAATAAAGCAGTTCACATGTATTTATTGCACTTCACAGCTACAAAACGCCTTCCCGTACAGTGTCTCTTCTGATCCGTACAACAACCTGATGAGATAATAAAGCTGTGATTATTACTCCCATTTTACCATCAAGAAAATTAACTCCGTCATGAAAATACATCTGGTCCCTGCCTCAAATGAAAGTTCCAAACACATTGTTTCTCTTAGTTTTCTTACCCTCAAGACTTATTTACTCAGAAATTGATCTATTGCCCAAATCATTGCTATCAACAAAAACAGCAAACACCTTTGAGTGCCTTCTACATATTTCTAGGCTGAACACACGTGGTTATCATTTATTGAACAGTATATTGAAGGTCTGCTATGTGCCAGCTTTGTGCTCCATTTGCTGGGCACCTCTTTGTTTGTCTATGTTAAGGTTATGTGTTAAAGAGCACCAGATTACAGACAAAAAGATCTAGAAATGAGAACAGTCTCTGCTAATGTATGTGCACACTTATCTTGGGTTTTTCTGGACCTCAGTTTCTTCTTCAACAATATGGAGATAGTAATCTCATCTGATTAGTATATCATTAAGTTTATTACAAATAAAAATAAGACAGGCAAGTGCTTTATGAAAATATAATGGATCAATGTTATGCAGTTATTAGGAGATGGTTCCTGTCTTTGCAGCCCTACAATCCAGTAGTGAAGACAAGAAACGTACACAAGAACACAAGTTATAACATAAAATGACATTTGCTAAGTGGCACAAGGTGCATATATATATATAATAACCTAGAGAGAACATGAAAAGGTAACATTGTGCTTTTAAATTCAGATTAAAACATTGTCCCAAATCTTAGTTTGCCCCCTATTTTATTAATATTTAAATTGTGAAACTACTAATTCGTCTTGTGGGAATTAACTTTCAACCAGAAACTGGGTTACCTATTTGGGTTTTCTTAATGTTTTTTAATGCCCTGTATTACTGTGGCAGTACCTGACAGAGGTTCATTTCATTCTTCTACACCTACTCCAATGGAATTGCAAGAGTTATTGCCCCCACCATGATTTCTGAGGTAGAAAGAATAGGAGAAAATGTAAGGAAGCTGCTCTTTGATCTCCACACACATCAATTACAGGTAATAAATCCCCTTGCAGTTGGAGTGAAGACAGGATCTCAAAAGCACATAGACTGTTCCTATTAGAAAATATAAACCAAATAGTGACTATTTGTTGTTTAGATTTATTTTGTGAGTAATGTAACTGAAAAAACAAACCAGCATTGAAGGATGTATAATTTTTAATCTCAGCACTTTTAACTACTGCCAACACCAGATAGAGTATCTTATTGCAATAATTCAAGGATTTCTCTATTAGTTTCTCTAAGCCCTTAAAGCAAATGAAGCTCTTATGATATAAAACACCTTCTTTCTCTATTTTTTTCTCAGCTCTCAAGCCTAAATGCATTTCAGGGTAGAATTTTAAATGAACTAGATAAATGAAATTCTATCTAACTGTATTAATTTTTGACACTCTTTTTATGATTCTTTTAAAAAGAACACAGAAACAAATTGCAGCTCTGGCTGCTGTACAGTCATGATGAATAGCATGCTACAAATAATGTTTTTTTTTCAAACTTCTGAAAGAACAATTTAGATGTTTAATCTTTTAGGTAAGTTTACAAATACCCTACATTGATAATTGACCAAGAAGCTATAAATGAGGTTTCTTGAACAAAGAAAAGCACTCCTATATTAAAGGAAGCATTTTCATACTTTTTCTCCCTATTGTTTAACCTTCTGTTCCCATCACAAATATCTACACGTAGTTCTTATCTCTGACCTTGAAGGACTGTATAGTTTTATCGAGACTTCCGTTTAGATCACAGATGACCTTCAGCTGATGTCATTGAGCTCTGACCTGCCTCAGTGATCTGCTCACAGAAAATACATATGCTGAACAGTACTGGTGTGTGCAGTAGGGGTAAGTGAATTATTTACAAAAATTTGAGTTGACACCTTTTATCAAATGTGGAAAGATGAAGACAAAACAGCTGCTATTGCTGTCGTAAGCAATCTGCTGGTGATTGAATAAAAGTGTCAAGAAAATGGCTGCTTGATGGCCTTTTGTTCTCCCTCATCCAGCTTGATGTTAGTTTGAGCTGTCAGTTAGGAATCACGGCAGTGTGATTTATCAATAGACTGAGTGACCTTCTATTTTAGCTTGTAGTAGAACTAGAAGACAGCGCCCTCTACTGCAAACACACGGCACTTCCTCTTAGTGTGCCATTAGTCTGAGTGAGTGGTTTGCATTTGCTAGAAGCAACTCACTCTTATGATAATTATAGCTTTTTAAATTTTGTTCTGTCAATTGCCTCCACACATTTATTAAAAATTAGTAAAATCCAAAAAAAAAACCTTCAAGCACATTTCTATACCTTCCAGCAAACTAATTTAGAAAATCAGTATTTCAGATAAAATGCTTCCTCCTTGCTAATTAAACTGCAGAATAAGGAAACATTATCTTTGATAGCAAACTGAATCTTTAAATAGTGTTTGGGTTATATTAATAACCCATCTGCATTAACTCAAATTATTTTATGGTCCCTATAAAAAGGAGGATTTAGACTTATTTTTCTGCCATGATAGCAGGTCTCCTCGGGGAAAGATATTATCAATTAGAACTTGGGATTCTTCAGTGATATAAAACCATAGTGGACCAGAACTTACTGCCATCCTGTTGATCTATGCAATTGTTTAAAAGCAAGACTTCTGTGATTGAATGAACATTTGATTCAAAACCCAAATAAGATGAAAGCAAATGACAAAAAGGATATGTTGTTATTGCAGAGAATATTAAATACAATTTTAGAAATCAAAATAGCATTATCTAATTTCCAATCAATCTTTTAGTGTTCACATCTAATTTGCTACAACGTATAGCACATTTTCATTCTTCTAAAAATTGTTAGACATATATTTCAATTACATTATTTCTCTCTAAGGCATTTCATAATTTTCATTTTAACTAATCTTGTATTTTTAAATCAGACATGAAAAGATCAGTTGTAAATATTATTTTGTTGGCTCTACCACAGCTTTACTTAAAGGTACTTTCCTAGGTTTATCTTTTCTCAGTATCTCTTAGATGTAGTTTTCATTGCAACACAAAGTGGAACAGCTCAGGTCAGGAATACAAACAGATGTATTTGCTATTTTCAAAATTTTCCACTTTACACTTCATGCCTTTTCCTCCCCTGATCCAATTTACACCATTAGGTGGTTACCTCACTCTCACTCAAATCCAGAGAAGCACCACAGACAGACTCATGCGTGGGTTTCAGACATCAGTTCCTTGTATGAGCTTTGACTTTTTCTTTTCCGTCCTGATATACATACACACCATGACTTGTTCATAAAAGATCTGCAGCAAAGTTGAATAATATGTAAATTTTATGTTGTAATGAATTAGGTCCTAAGATCTTTAAAGGTCAGACACCTGGTATAATACATCACATTCTTTAATATCAACTACAAAATAACTGTAATAAATTTTTCCAACACCATATCCTCACACACTGTTACCCACAAGGAAGCACCAAAGGAAATGTGTCATTTGTCAAAACATGCAGAAAAACTGGCATGTGTACAAGTCACTTTAAAAGTAATGCTCAGGTTAGAAATAGCTTTCCAAATGAATATTTTGTGGTTAAACAAAGAAAAACACATTATTGCTTGACTGAAGCATCTCCTGGTATGTAAGAAGAATAAGAAAAACAACTAACATTCTAGGATGTATGATAAAATCATTTTAATTAGTTACAGAATAATGCATAATTTATAGGCAAAAAAACCTTATTTGATTATCTTTAAGGAAAAATTCAACAGACATGGAAATTTAAGCATGGATGAGTGAGTAGGTTATTTTAAAAATGTATAGCTATTTGAGTTATAGAAACTCGGTAGTTGCTATTAAAATAAAAATACGTATTTCTTTTATAATGTTATTTGCAAGCTTCAATTACAAGTCTCTATTATAGGAGTATATCTGTTAGCAAGAGAAAGAAAAGATATTTGTCTTCAAATAAAGCAGACTTCAGGGATTTTTAAAAATGCAAATCCATATAAATCCTCTCATTCTCATTCATCCATATTCTTATTCTCTTATAGTGTACTTTGTTAACCTGAAATACAGTAAAATGGGCATATAAGCAGAAATGGTGATCTTTAGGATTTGTAGTGTGGTTCTAGATAGGTCAATGCTATTGAAAGTATACCCTTAAAATATACATTGTAAATGTTTATTTTATACATTCTCCTTGGTTTGCCAACAAATTTTCAGAGAGGAATCCAGACTACATTTGGGAAATAATTGAATGGATTTATAAATTTATATTGAATTTATGTTTTGATCTTGAATATGCTTAGGGAAAGACTATGATCACATTTTTTAAAAAGCCAATTTTATTTTTTCCAACATAGTCTATAATCATCCAGAAGAAGTTCTATAATGTTCCAATAAAAATTATAATTTTAAAATTTTAACATGTACATATGGCATCAGCAAACAGTAACAAAGTAAAGTGGAAATTTTGTCCAAATCATTAAAAAGAGGTACCCCATGAGCAAAAAAAGAATTGAAACCAGTGTAGTTTTAGTATTTGAAAGCCCTGGAAAATTGCCCAAACCCCACCTGTTTTAATACATACACATATAACTAAAATATTCATAATTTTTATAGCCAGATCTAAAATGAACCTTCACAGCTGGGGTAAATGAACCACACTCTCCCCCACCCCTACAAGCAGTGGAACACCTGTGTTCTTGCTCCCAACTAATCCAATGTAGAGTTCATTAGACAAACGGAAGGTGGGTAAAAAGGTCTAGAATGAACCTTTCAGTGTTTAATTTATTCAACATTGCAAAGGACACAAAGAAGCAAATTAAACAAGAGAAATGTATAGTGATCAAAGGAAAGCAATTTAAGTAAATTAGAAGGAAAAAAACCATTTTAGAACACAACATTTAATACTTCTGAGAACAGTGAGAATATTTTCAAATTCCACTTGTGGAAGTGTAGATTTCTTTAGCTTTCTGAAAAATAACTTGGCAGTTAGAACCAGCCATTAGAATCAACAATTTAGCCATATGACTCATTCATATATTCATTCCAAAATGTTTATCAATGAACAAATAAACAAAAATCCCTGCTTTCATGGAGCTGATAATTTGATGATGGGAGAGAGATAATAAGCCACAAATAATTAAATGGCCTGCATGTCAGGTGTTGTAAGAATGATGGAAAAGTTGTTTTCAGGGAAGAGGTGTGGCTATTTTAAGTAGAATGGTCAAGGGTAGCTTTACTCAGAAGGTAATATTTGAACAAAGACAAGAAGAAAGTGGGAGTTATTAAGAGGAAAAATCCCAGCTATGGTTGATCTCAAAATTCTACCTAGACCAAGCTCCATACCATCAGATTAATTTACCACCAGTCACAGTAGTGGGGGAAAGCTCAGTTCCCAGCATGCTCTCTGCCACAGTGACCATATTCCAGTCTCTCTCTCTCACACACACATACACACACACACCCTCCCCACCCCAGGCACCCTGCAGCCAGCATGCTTGGATACTGGGGAACTGTCCTCAATGTTAACAGTGGCTGGGCCATAATGAAACAGACAGCAAGACAGAGTTAATCTCATGCAAACCTCTAAGCAGAGGAAGGATAACCCCTGAACTTCTGACCTCCCTCTCCTCTTCCTGTCCCATCTTCAGATATTCTCTGAGAGAATTCACCTTGGTGCACGTCATCTGTTAGGGAATTTGTAGTAATCAAAACCAAATACATGTTTAAACTTATTTTACTATTTATAATAAAAGCATTCAGTGAAAGGTATTATTATAACATATTTATATTGAATTATAGATATGTATGCATAGAAAATGCAAAAAAGAAATTCATTAATATGTGGGCAATAGCTGTAGGCAGGAGTCAACAAACTATGGCCCATGGTGCCAAATCTGACCCAAGGCTTGTTTTTGTAAAGTTTTATTGGCACACAACCATGTGTATTCATGGAGTTGCTTTTGGAATTAAGTAGTTGCAACAGAGACTACATAACCTATAAACCTAAAATATTGACTATCTGATCCTTGATAGAAAATGTTTCCCTGTCTTTGATCTATACTTCAATTGGGTGTTTTCATTATTTTTTTTTTACACTTATGTATTTTCTATTTTTTTCTACAGATAAAAGTATATGGTGGTTATAGTCATGGGAAAAAAAGGTAAACAAATAACTTTTTTCTTTTCTATTGTAGTGGGACTATACTATAAAATGATGAATGGTTCTTGTCTAATCCAGGTTGGCTGTCAGTCAGTGTTAAATAGCTTATAATGAGGGGAGCTATAAAGTTACTATTTATGTACAAAACATTTCTTGCCCACAATTGCTATATTCAGGTACTGCTTTAAGTGCTTTACAGTTACTAAATTCCAATCCTCATAATAATTCCGTGAAATAGGAAATGTCCCCTTTCACAGATGAGGAAAGTGAAAAATCAAAGAAGTTAAGTAATTCACTGGAGGCAGAATTCAAATTCAAGAAGCCTGGAGCAAGGGTCTAAGTCCTCTAGTGTTTCCTTCACTTGACTATTGTATTCGTATGCAGCCATCTTACAAGGAACTTTACACATGGAAAAATAGGTTCTCCCAAGATAATACTCAAAGTCCAAAAACTTAGAGACTAAAAAGGAAAAGAGGTGGATGAGAAAAAGGAAAGAAAGAACAGATAGATACAGGCAGTTAAATGGTCCAGACTATATTAAAAGGAACAAATAGAGTGAGACAGAGACAGAGACAGAGAGAAAGAGCAAGAGGGAGATTTATATTAAGGAATTAGCTCATGTCATTTGGCACTGAGGAGTCCAAATGCTTTAGGGAACACCATCGGGCAGGAAGAGTTAAAGTTACAACTTGAGTCCAGAGGCAGAATTTCTTTTTCCCTTGGGGATTCATTCTTTTTCTCTTAAGATCTTCATCTGATTAGTTGAAGGCCACCCACACCATGAAGGGTAATCAACATTACTCAAAACCTACTAATTGAAAGGTCAATCACATCTAAAGAAGTACCTTCACAGTAACATCTAGACTAGTGTTTGACCAAGTGTTGGGCACTATAACCTAGCCAAGTTCATACATAAAATTAAGTAGCACATCTGAGTAAATCAATGAAAAGAAAAGAAAGAGGGGATAAAGGGAGTTGGCCCCATAGAATGTCAGGGTTCCATAATGGAACACATACTCCTCTTTCCCTCAAAAACTATATATTCTAGCAGGGGAAATGGACAAGTCAACAGAAGTTACAGTTGTAAATATGTCCATGCTATGAATCTAAACTTCTGAGTGTGGTTGGTCAAAGAGTAGGCAAGTAACTTGGGAAACTGGCATCAGGATTTAGCTTGGAGAGGAGGAGAAGCTTGGTCAAGGGCAACTGTAGTTGAGAAAGAGTTGGGAAGGATGTATCAAATATCTCATCCCCACTCTAGTGCTACAGGCAAAAGCAGAAAGACTTATATTTACAAGGTCTTCTGATGCTGTGGGATGAGAGGCCAGTGGGTTGAGAGTGGGGTGGAAACATCTGACTTCAGCTTCCATGTTGCAAATTTCCCAAGACCAACCTCTGTACCCCTTTTAGAACTTTAGGGTCTACAGCTTGGGTATTTTCAGAGAAAAAAACTTCAGACTACTTTCAGAGAAACTTTCAGAGAATCTTCAGAATACTGGTGAGTCTATATGTGAGGGACTAGGGATTTAGGGTTGAGTTAATGCTGCTTGTAACCTATTAGTACATACAGGATGAGGAAATTCTGTTGATAGTACTCTGCAATGCCTGTGTTGATGGGCATAAACACAGGGTTACAACAAAGACAGGGCAATTCAAGGGATCTTTAGTCTGGGTAACAGCACGTAATCCCACAGAAGTTGACCACAGAACACATATGTGGGTTATAGGTCAAGTCAGAATCACAGCTTCTCTAAGTACACAGACCTTTCCAGAATCACTGGGCCATGGTAATCCTTCCTTCCCTCTCCACCCATCACTCTTCCCATCCTTTCAACCACAATTTCATGTCCTTTGTGTATCCTCTTTCCCAGAGAAAATTTTCACATTGATTTGCAAATCAATTATTATGAAATTTGTTTGACTGGAAACTAGAGTAGAATATAAGCTCCATCAAGGCAGGAATTTTTTTTCTGATGCCCATTATTTCATCCCAGAGGCTTAAAAGAGGGTAGGCAGACAAGAATATATTGCTAAGGAAAGAAAGGCAACTAATTTTCCTTCTATTCTGGAAATCAGTAACAATTTATAATGCTAGAGGAAAGCCTTGGAATATTTAAAATTGCTTATTAGAAATGCCTGGCACATAATTAGTAATCAGAAAATGACCATTGTTGTTCTTTATATAAAGAAGAATAAAATGAACTGAAATTAATTTTCAGAAAGCAAAATACTAAATGCTAGGCTTGTAGGGTCTAGGAAAGGTGTCTGTGATATAGTAATACATTCAAATTGGATCCAGTGGCAAGGTGAGACTTCAAAGTACTGTAAGCAAAAGAATTGATGGTGGGAGTTATATTTTAAAGAAACTCCTCTTGTATTAATTTGAAGGACAAATTGGAGGTAGGACAGTAGAAAGGAGGTTACAGATTAGAAAGGTATTTGGAGCATAAACTTGGCAGTTTGTAAAGCAATTTAAGAAAAATTTTAAAAAGGCCCTCCCTAGTGGCACGAAAGGTTAAGTGCCACACTATGAAGCAAACCTCAGTCACTGCAGCATGAGTTTGATCCCAGCCAGGGAGGTGACCCACATGGTGCAGCAGACCTCTCCTGTCTTGCTCCGCTCTGCAGTGTATTTCAGTCTATCTGCCTGTTGTTTCCCACTCTTTCTCTGGTAAATCCTTTCAGTGTCCCCCCTCCTCTGAACCTCTAGCTTACACCCCAGCTCTTGTATGCATAAATAAATCTTTTAAAAAAGAAAAAAGGTTGAGTAAAAGAAAATTGAGCATAAGTATTTGAGACTTAAAGAGAATTTCTTGCAAATATGCTTATAAGAGATACACCAAAAAAGGTCATGCACTCTCCTTTGTGGAGATTTGAAAAAAATAAGATGGCAGCATCTTTCTTTGGTAGCTGAAGACTTGGGCTGGGGTGAAATTTGTTGCACTCTTGATGTAATGATTTCAACAGAAAATCAAAAAGTAAACACAGCAATTTATAGAAATTGTATGTAGTATATGTAAGGTTTTAATTCAGTACGCATTTTATCTTCACATCTCCTTATATTGTCATTTATTTAGTTTTCCTTCTCATCTTTAAATATGCTGTAATTTTCTGCCCATGATATTTTTCCAAAAATGTTCTCGGTGTCCCATCACTTTATGACAATGACATTGCTGCATAGTGACTTCATTATGGTAAAGAAACAATATGAGTTTACAGCTGAAAAAAGTATAATTAAAAGCATAAATTATGGCTGCTGTCAAGGCAACAGACATTAACACTGAAACTTAGACCATAATGCAGAAAGAGGTTAGGTTTATACTACCTGAAATCACTGTGAACCTTGAGTGTTTCCTCTACAAATAATGCACCCAAAAGTTATTCCACTTTTTAACAAGAAAGCTTGGTGAATCACCATCTATTGCCTCTTTCTTTCAGGTCTTTTCTTCTCTTGACATATGCCATATTGGTATTAAAAGGTGTTATGAGGATGTATTTAAGGCCACTGCGAGATATATTACAAAATAGAGATCATAAAAAACCAACAAAGTTATGGCTATAGGCTCAAACAGAAATCTTTAATCTTACACCAAGTCCAAAGAAACACCCACCATCATAAAGATACAGTGCTTCATCTACCATCTGTTAAGTAACATCACAGCTGTATCTACTCTTTAATATTCTGGGAAGGAGGGGCACAACTGCCTCCCCTTACACACATTCTCTCAAAATAGCCCAATACTGAGGTTCAGAAAGCTATTCCCCCATTGCCAGGGTGTTTCCAGGCTTCAAATCAGAGAACAAAATCTCAGTGTAGGCATCCCATAACACTGTGCTTAAAGAAGTTTGGGTACAGTTTCAGTCCTGGAAATCTTTAGCACACCTTTCTGCCTAGAGGATAAGCTTCACAAAAGAGGTCCACAGCGAAGTATTATGAACAAATGGAGGGTGTTTGTCCACTTTACTGGGAATGTTGTGGTAAAAGTCAATGATTATTTAGAGGGGCAAAATAGACGAGCTCTAAGATAACCTAATACTCAGAGGTTTTCAAATCTACAAATACAGATACATACACATACACCCTGAAAACCCTGACATTCCAAAACAGCAAACTCTCCCCCCCTCCAAAATTATTTTTGATGTTTTCCTATATCTACATGCTCATATTGTAAGGTAAATAAAAAGGGATCAGGCTTTTCTGCCCTCCCGCCATTGGTGTCTATGATGGACACCTGCAGTCCTGCAACATGTGCCTAGTGGCAGGTACCTCAAGTAGGTGTGAGCATGCGCAAGTGGGTGCACCTGGGCTGAGACACATGGCTTATAGGGTGGCGTCACAAGGACGGCCAGGTAAAAGCAAAAAGAGAAGTGTAAGGAACAGAGGAGAGCAGAGGCTAGAGAGCCCAGAGAGTCAAGATTCCTAAGGGGCTAGGAGGCCTGCCAGGCTCCTGCCCGCCCAGCCACCACCCCCCCCCACCTTCCCCACCTTCCCCACCTTCCCCCCACCTTTCCCACCTTCCCCCACCTTCCCCCCCACCTTCCCCACCTTCCCGCCTGCAGTGTACCTGGTCACCTCTAATATAAAGAGTAATAAAAGCCTAAAAAAAGCCACCGAGGGCTCCAGGAATCCTCCTTGACCCGAATGCTCTAATCATGGAGAACATGCCCTGTGCCCTCCTGGCACTGCACATATACATCTACATAATCTCTAAATTCTTGAGTACTTATACATCTATATGTATAAATAAATATATGGAAATATAAAATTATGTATACCATCTCACTTAATGGAATCTAAAACTTGTCTTTTAAGATTACCCATCTGTACCTATGGGTACTCTTTCCTTTTCCTCTTTTCCCAAATAAACTTACTGTAGGCTCATAAAAAAAATAAGTTTTAAATGAAGCAAAAACAAAACTAAGAGATCAAGCTCGTAGATACAGAGAACACATTGGTAGATGCTAGAGCAGAGAGTGGGGATGGGAGAAATGGGGGAAGAAGATCAAAAGGTACAACTTCTAGTTATAAAATAAACAAATCATGGGGTTGTAATGACTATAGCATAATACTGTATTACATATTTGACAGTTGCTGAGAGTAGACTGAATATTTTCTCATCACAAGAAAAAAATGGAAACACTGTAAGGTGACAGATATTAACCAGTTTATTGTGGTGATCATTTTATAATATATATATCATATAATTAGGTTGTACACCTTAAACTAATACAATGTACTATGCCATTTGTACATCAATAAAAAATTATGCACACCAATTCGCCAATGAATCAGAGTTGTCATATACACATTATCCTACAGAAGTAATAAAACAGTATATCTTATCAAACCAAGAAGACAAGAAGAAACTTGAGGAGATGATGGATAAGTTTATGTGATAATTGTAACAATGGTTTCTTCGATACATACTTATCTCCATACTTATCAAGTATATGCATTACATATGTAGATTTTTGTGTGTCAAAAATATTTTTCAGTAACATTATATTGTTTTTCACATGCTATATTAGTAAATATTTAAGTGAAAAATATCTAATCTTCAAAATATTTTTAAACTAGTAAATGATACACTAGCAATTTAAATTTGTTCAATCCTCCTGAAGTAACTTGGCAATGAGTTTTATGAGATTTTTATTTTTAAGCAAGTTCACACAACTTGACCTAGTAAAATTATTCATAAAGTCATACTAGAGGGAAAAAAAATACAGGAAAAAGTTACAGGCATGAATATTTTCATTATAATGTTATTTACAAGATGAATGGAAGCAACAACTGGAGAACTATATGAAATATTATGCAGCCATTAAAACTTAATGTAAAAACAAACACAATATAAAGAAAATTAATCTAGGAATAGGAATTCCTAAATATATTTGAAAAGCCAAGTCTTATCTGCTCTCTGGTCTCTGAAAACTATAATAGGACAATGTCCCTGATATGGTTATAATGTAAGAAATCACCAGGTTATTATAAAGATTCAGAAATATTTCCATTGTTTTCATCTTAATTTGTATATAGCAAACTATTCCCTCTATCAAAATAATTGAAATTTTTACAGACAGGAAACTAAAAGGATTGTTTCTGCCAATTTCAAGAAATATTGCTAGTAGTGAACATTATTTATTCCTAAAATTCATTATTTCACCACTAAAGAATCTGCATATGTGATAAACAAGTAGTCTTCTAGGAAAATGATTTGTCATGTTTACCAAATGTGAGGTCTAATTTCTGTTAAAATATTTTTCAATATTTTAATGAATTTTAATAAAGGTTTATCAGGTGCTTGTTATGGTGCAGAACTTTTATTAAATTCTGTGATCCATAAAACGTTATTTTTTTGAATGACACATAGTTTAGTTTTTCATTTAGAGGCTATAAAAGTGTTCACAAAAGTTATGTTGAAAAAAAGTGATTGAAAGTGCTAAAACACTGTACAGAATATAAAATCCTTTCATAGACTTTTTATGACACATGAAACATGAGTCTTAAAGGTTTAATGTTACTGACTTTTATACAAGGCTTTTTAATTCTTGATTCCAGTTATGGTTCTGCAAATGAACTGTGACATTAAAAGGAATCAGGCTGGAACTGCCTGGGCTCACTTTCTAGATGAGTTCCGACTGGCCATGAGAGCTTTGCTCTTAGTCCTACCCCACCCACAACTGATTAACACTCACTGGATTTCAATGAACAGAGCAGTGAGCCTGCTTAACAGATTCCCTCCTATCTCAGTTCAGTACTAATACCGAGGAGGGTACCAGATTACCATTAGTAAATATGAAGTGTGAGGGATAACTACGCCTCAATCCTTGTTTCTTTAATACTGTATACCATTTATTGCCATAATTGCAATGCTGACTTGGTAAACTCCAGAACCATTACTGTCTCTCCCACTAAAACAATGAATAAAAATTCACTTTACCTTTGGGGAATTGTGAGTCATGGTGCTGACATGAACCTTGTACAAAAGAAAAATTCCCTGTATTTCGCGAATTCCCAGTTCTGGATTCAACCATATAAAGTTGCCCTACTGTGTAACATAAAACCATTGAGCCCTCCAACTGCTTATGGTTCACCTTCATTTCTCAAGAGTGTCAAAACCTAATATGCTGCAAAAGTCACACTGGTGATTCGTATTAAAAGGAAGATAGAGCAATATGTGAAGTATCCGATTAACATAAAACAAAGCAATTGTGGTAATTCGGATTAGACTTCAGAGTGATATATTCAGCTTAAATGATCTTGAATACTGCTTGAACATTACACATTACTGTAGACATTGTTTATACTGGCAAATTTCCAGGAGGAATCACACTAAGTTCCAGTGTGAATTGGAATCACACAACATCCATTGATAATGTATTGTGAAAATCACTTACAAAAATGTTTGAATGGATAGCAGGAAATGAAAAAATTATGGTGTTGAGCAAATGTTCCATACATACATTAGCTGCATTAGGAATCATCAAAGCTACACTCCAAAAAGTTTAAATAAAATATCTGTGCCATATGTGATATTCATAACTCATCTATTTTAGTAAAAAAATTGTCTTATTTAAAAATTATTTTAATACTAAAGGGACAAGTCACTGAATTTGTCAAAATGAGTCATAATTTAATATCCTGAATGTAACTAAAAGAATGATCAAATGCAGTAAAAATGTCTATTTCCTTATAATCTGTGATGTGTCTAATGTAAAACAAATGATTCTAATTTGGCAAAAATTATAAAACTATTTCTTTCTCTACATATCTCATCACTACATATTATAAACCAAAGGCTCCCAAATTTTACAATAATTTTAGTATACTTCAGAAATTATTGAAAGATGTATTTTTAATAGGCAGTACATTAAAGACATTGCTAATTGTAAATTTTCCTTAACTCCCATGAGTTATATTATCCAGTTGTAACTTTGCTTATTATATGTACTGTGTCTGTAAGATAGTAAAACTATTTCAGTTAGAATATTCTGTGTTAAGATTATTCACTAAGACAGATTTGCTTTTCTCTAATGTATTCTAAATTAATAAACTTTTACTAAATTGCCAAGTGATTTCTATATTATAAGATCTTTGAATATTACTTACTTATCTATTACCCTAGAGACGACAATACAAAATTCAAAATACTTAGTTCACTAAAACCAAGTGCTAACAAGCAGAAATTATGCCCGACATTCAAGAAAGCATGAGAAATCTGTCCACAGGGAGAGAAACTTCTGAGGTACCTGAACAGAAATCTGAACAAGCCAAGGGGAGGAGAAATAGCCATCACGAGTTTTGTCAACAGACATTTTGAGAATCAGCAAATGCTCAGAAAAGCAAAAGAGTAAAAGTGAAAGAACTGAAAATATATCCATCTTTTTGTAAAACAAACTATTTTCAAGCACGGTTTTTTCTAAAAATCCTATTTTAGTCTTCAATTCAAATTACATATATTTCTTCTTATGACATTTTTCTATGTCACCTGCTGTTTCATTGAATTTTACAATTATGAGTACGATGGATTATGAGACATGTGTTACTTCCACTTGGAGGTAATAAAAGCAGGTGTGAAATCTCCAAGCTGTCATTCCCATCAGCAGTGACTTGAGAAGCCAGAGTTGTGCTGGAGAAGCCACAAAATAGAAGGCTCTTTTCCCTGAATGGAGAGTCTACTCCAGAGAATCGACTGATCTTTAGGATTTGCAAGAGGAAGAAATTAACCTTGTAACATTACATCACCAATATTGCTGAATTTATTTGTTACTACAGTGAAGCATAGCCTATTTTGACAATACAATATGCTTGACAACTCAAAATAGTCTCAATGTTCTCTCTTCTAGCATCAACTTACATCAAATCAGTTCACACATTTAACCTCTCTTCTGTTCTAAATTCAATTACTGTTCTACTAAGTTCTACAACTGAGCACCAGCGTACAAAGAGAAGATAAACATATTCTGTGAACAAGACAGAAATAAAGACAGATTATTTGAATGCCATGAAACTGGGTACAATAACAAAGTTGCACAACAGTAGTGATACAAAGGGAAAGATCATTGATTTAATGAATTAGGGCAGAAAATGTTTACAGAGTGTCCAACAGGTAAATAAAATTCATTTTCCCTACAGTTCCTGCTAAGCCAAACTGTTTTTTTAACCTAACATGATAGTAGTAGTCTCCTTGCATGTTCTCTCTGCATTCAGACTTTGCTGTCCCCCTCTACCCTACACATCAATCCTCCCAGATGCCAACTACATTCTTTCTCAAATTCAAACCTAAGTGAGCCATTTGCCTTCTTGAAAGTTTCCACCCACAGCGTATCCATTTCAGTTCTGCAACAAATCCTTTGTGCTTACCACAGAAAATTTCTTCCCTTGCATGTTCCAATCTTCTCACATCTCACTTAACAGTGTCTCACATAGCTTCTGACTTGATGGTCCATTTCACCTTTCCTTTCTCAGTTTGGCAAATTTCCATAATAAAGCACTTCCTGGCACAAATCTTAGCAGAATAAATCATATTTTCTTCTCATGCTCTGCAAATATAATTACTATAGTAATAATGACAACAATAAACATTTATTGGAGAACTTCCTTTTTGCCAGGCAATTATACACTTTCTGCATAGATCATTCCATTCAACTCTTATAAAATGCCTTGGTGGTATACTACCATTATATGCCTTTACCAAATGAGGAGCTAAGTAGCCATCCCAGGTTTTTAAATAGTGATAGAACCAGCATAAGAATTTATGTTCATAGTTAGAGAGCTGGATTCCATATTTGTATAATTAACCACTACACTTAAGCCCCATTCAAATTAAAAAGTTCTTTGGTCCTACATACTCCTCTCTCATACACTCCGTAACCAAGCTATTAGGTAAATTGTGCATAGCATGCTGTTCCCTCATCTTAAAGACTATTCCTCATTTTATTTTTTCAGTTTACTCTTGCTGGTATTCTACAGGTCAACCCAGCATCCTCTCTTCTTGTTTCCTCACTTTGAATTAACGCCTCCCCAAAAATCTCAGTTTCGCACCTACGTTTCTGCTGTACTATGGGACTACCCCATTAACTGTTGGTTAATTTCTTCTGTTTCTTATTTCTGAAGAGCTGCTTCAGAGCCAACATTACTGTTGGTCTCTTTCCCCAGCCCCTTGCCAAGGGTTTGATTCACAGTAAGTACTAAACGAATGTTTTTGAGAGAACAACATTTTGAATAACAATGCTGGTTTTGTTACTTACATATAAGACATTGTTCCCCCAGATTATTAACTTTTTATTTTTGAATGAAGAACACTTTGTCCCTTTCTAATCTAAATGAAGGATTCAATTTGTGACTTATAAGATCCCATTTATATTTCTTAATTCATTATTTATTTCTCTCATATATGTATGAGCAGATATATATTACAGAAGATCAAAACTGCAAAGTAAAAGTTAAAGTGATATTTTCTCCTAAACTTTTATTTCAAAACTTTCAAAAGTTATGTTTTGAAATCTTAAAGTGACATTTCCTTTTTTTCCTATTTCCTGAAGAATTCTATCATCACCTGAAAGAACAATAATAATGGCTACAAAGTATTAAGCTCATTGTATAGGACAATTGCTGTTTTCATGTTTACATAAAGTAGTCTTGTGTTCCCCACACCAGCCCTATGAGGTTGATGCTATTATTATCCCTATTTGACAAATGAGGAAACTGAAGCCCTTTGAAATTAGGTAACTTATTTAATGTCACACAGCTAGTGAAAACAAGACAAGAGGACTGTTTTCAAATTCAAAGTCATCTTCTATTATATTATTTTAAAGCAGATGTTGATTTACAGTTACTACCTGTACTTCTGAAAAAACTAATGAGAATGAGAAGAATGATAATAATCTATATTTAGGCTATGAGAGTATTGTATGTAAATAAGAGGTCCTCACACACTGAATTTGCTCATAACTACATATCTCTAGGAAGTCTTGGCAAAGTGTAGTATAAGGAATTAATTACCCCACCCCCAAGTCTGGGTCTTAAATGGTAGATTTTTTTAAGTGCTTTCTTTTAATTCTTACCTCAGTATTCATACTGCTTAAGTCTAACTAATTAAACTCACAGAAGCAAACAGAATGGTGATTACTAAGGATTGAGGGGATAGTAAGGTTGGAGAGAAACAAATGTTAATCAAAGGGTACAAGTTTCAGTTATGAAGGTAAATAGGTCTAAGAGATCTACTGTCAACAGAGTGCTTACAGTTGACAATACTGTATTGCACTTAGTGATTTGCTTAGATGATGGATATTATGTAAAGTGTTGTTATCACAAAAATAAAGAGGGCAGGAAGAAACTTTTAGAAATAAGGGGTACATTTATGACATTGATTGTACTGTTGTTTTCACAGATGTATGCCTATCTCCAAACCAACCAAGTTATATAGATTACATATAGACAGCTTCTTATACATCAATCACACCTTTAAAAATGGTTTTAAAAATTAGAATAAAAAGTGATCTCTCCCCTTGGAGAAGTCAATGTCTAATTAGGGAAAGACTGTGTTTATTATTAAAACCTTTTAAAAAAGATTCAGAAACTTTAAAGAAATGAATCAAAGAGAAAAGAATTTTTATTTTAAATATTATTCAAGTAGAATTAAAGAACACATTTGAGATAAAGATCAAAATAACCCCTATAAAAGAAGAAAGGGTTACTTGAGCCACATGACACACACAAAGGAATTTTAAAAGACACATGTTACATTAGCTTGAGCTGACAATTTTCCATATTTTCTTTATTAACAGTGAAAACGGTACCAGGAGCACCTATTGCCCTGAGAGCACTTGATATCTGTGACATAGGAACTAGCTGATTAAGTGAATGATGAATTACATAGAATCATTAAACCTAAAATATATTTGCGTATATTAGAGCCTTTACAGTTAAAGCCTTTTGCAAGTGATTTAAGTAGTTGATGAGCTGGCAGTGACTGTTCATATAACAACTGGCCAGTTTTTAGAATATATTAGTGAATCTCAGGTATACAATGAAGTTAAAAAATAACTATCCTGAAATCACTAGGGATCACTAATGAAAAAAAAATTGATGATATTTAAATACATTGATCAGCAAAAATGCTTCAAACTCTCCAGATTTATTTTGGAAAAGGGTGAGCAAATAATGGTCAGAAAAATACATTTTGAATGTAAGCAGCAATGCAAATAATCCATTTTTTATAATTAAAGCTTAAGTAAACTATCATTTGGTCACAATGATAATTTTTTATAGAACTATAAATATCAACAGGGAACATGTAGAGAAAAATTGCCTTGCAGCATTTTTGGAAAAATTAATGCGTATCCAATATTGATCTTGATTTGTGCATGTTAAACTGTGCCTCCTCAAGTAAAATGTTCTTGAAAAAGTCAATAATATGCCATAATCTCATATGACACTAATAAAGTAGCGCAAATGACAATTCATTTTTGTTTACTTGTCTATGACTTAATGGGTATATAAATTTTGTTAAAAGAGGAAGCAAGAACTTGGTGCATAGTAGGCATATTTATAAAACAATTGTGATTGATTTTTTGGGGTCACTTTCCTAACAGAGAAAGTGAAGCAATCAATCTCTTGGAATTCTTTCCTGAAAGTGTTTTTATAGCTGTTTATATATGTTATGAATTTCAGGGAATAGAAGCCCCCCTATTTTAGTTTGTTTTGTTCACTAAAGTATAAAGGAGGAACAGTGTTGCCAAAAAAGTTCAAGGATATTAAAAATGCCATTGTTGTGGCTTTATATGTAACACTACTAATTCTATTCAAAATTGCTGAAATTAGTAACACTAAAGCTGTTTTCTTATATTCAAGGGACACTGACAAGGAAAAAGAACAAGAGAACAGTGGAGTCAGATTCAAGGAAAAACACACAGCCAAGAAGAGCTGATTTCCATCTAAGTCAGTTGGGCATTTATCCATCGTGAGAAGGCAATGAATTAAAGACTTAGGTTTGCTCAGTACACCAGTGAAGTATGCAGGAAAAAATATAAACAATATATCTTAAGAAAATAAATCTGAGCTATAAATCTGTTATTACCCAGCCACCACTCAAATATTGGAAAGCCACCTTAACTCTTTCAAAAAAAACACTAGTAATCCATTTAGGGCATGGTAAGGTCATTACAGTAAGAATTAATCAGCAGCTTGAACCCAAAAACTTATAGCCAAAAAGTGTCATAGGCAGGAAGAGTTGTTCTAAGGTTCACTTTATTTGGAAAAAATACTGTTTGACAACTGTATAAAGTTGATTGTGGTATTTACATGACTTTGAAATGTGAAACAAAATGGTATCTTAGGCTCACTTATGTAACACTAGGACTTAAAAATAGAGGAAGTTTGGTGGTGGGTAAGAAATGATAAAACTCTTATGTAAAGGTGTAAACATATACCACTAAAAAATATACAATGTTGTAAATCAACATTACCTCATAAACATAATTTTTTTTAAAATAAGAACGACTCTGATTCCTTTATGTTTCATTGAATCTTAAAGATAGGGGGAAATCCAAATTAGTAAACTAGTTATCCAAAATGTAAATCTTTTAACCACCAAATAAAATTTTTACTCAAAATGTATCACAAGTCTACATGTGAAACAATTATAAAACCTCCCAAAGAAAATTTAGGGGAAAATATCTGTGTAAGTTTCGATTAAGCAAAGACTTCTTATATATGAAACATGATCTCATTTATAACATTTATAAATGAAACATGTCATTTATAAATGAAAAGAACTGATAAATTGAACATCAAAAGTAAAATCTTCTAATCATTGAAAGGTGCTAAGAGGAAGAAAAGTCAAATCATGAATCTAGAGAAAATATTTACATAATACATTTCTGATAAAGGAATTTTAAATAGACTATATAAAAACTCTTCAAGTCATAAGAAAATAAGTCAAACTTTTTTTTTTTAAGATTTATTTATTTATGCACACAAGAGCTGGGGTACAGGCCAGAGTTGCGGGAGGTGAGAGGATTCACCAGACAAAGTGGGGAGCAGAACAGGCAGATGGACTGAAATACACTGCTGAGGGCAGCAGTAGGCGAGGCAGGAGAGGTCTGCTACACCACCATGCGGGTCCCCTCCCTGGCTAGCAGCAGGAATCGAACTCGTGCTGCAGTGGCTGCGTTTTGCTTCATAGTGCGCTGCTCAACCCACTGCGCCACCAGGGAGGCCCACAAGTCAAACTTTTTGAATGGGAAAATGAATTGACCAAAAGCTTTATCAGAGAAGATATACTAATTCCAAATAAACATATGAAAAAAATGGTAAACACTTTGAGTCAATAGGGCAATGCAAGCTAATGCCACTACTAGAAAGATATTAGAATGACTAAAATTTAAAAGATGTACCATAGCAAGTATTGACAAGAATCTGAAGTAATTGGAACTTTCACACACTGCTGATGGTAGTGTAAAATGGTACTGTCACTTTAGAAATCAGTTTGGTAGTTTCTGAAAATATTTGATAGACACCTGCCATATGATCCAGTACTTCTTCCTCTAGATATTTACAGACGAAAGATGAAAAGCATATGTCTATATAAAAGCTCATACATGAGTGTTCACAGTAGCTTTATTTGTAATAGCCAATATTCAAAACAACTCAAACACCCCTCTGCAGGTGATAGTTTATCCATACAATGGAATACGAATCAAAACCAAAAGGATGTATAACTGATACATGGAACACCACAAATAAATTGCAAAGTAATTATGCTTAGTAAAAGAAGCCCTACAAAAAAATAGTACACACTGGAAAATTCCTTTTATGTGAATGTCTGAATCTATAATGACAGAAGGCAATCAGTGGTTGCCTGGGACAGAAATTCAGCTAATAAAAGTGGAAAGAACATTCCAGAATGTAGAAAGTTAAACTTAAAACTGAACTCAGATTCTTACCCCTAAATATGTTTCACTAGTGGCCCTTAAGCCAATGACAGTTCCTTCTTTCCAGTTGTCCAGAACAAAAAACTTGGAGTTATTCTTGAATTCTTTCTATCATACCTCTAACCAACCCATCAGGAAAAGCTATTTTTTTTGCCTTTACTATATATCCACATTCTGTGTATTTTTCACCACCTTTGCTGTTCTAAAATATCACTTTCACCTGCTTAGTCTTGCTCATCTAATTTTACCACCCTGCACAGTCTGTTCTCAACACAGCATCCAGCATTACCATTTTAAGTAAGAGTATGCATTGGTCTCCCACATCATTCCATTTAAAAGCTAAAACCTTTATAATGATTGAAAAGGACTTTACAGTTTAACACCTCAATTTCCCTCTCTCTTCTACAGCACTACTATCTCTCTGACCCAGTCAACCTACTCTTGTCTTAGAATAGGACACACAAATTTCCATATTAAGATCTTCCTACTTGCTGATGCCTCTGTTGGAATTATTTTGTTCTAGATCTCTGCATGGCTAAATCTATTACCCCCTTGAGATGACTCAAACATCACCTACCCCAAAACCTATATATATATATATTCAACCTTACGTTTCCCCCTAAACTACTATCTCACATTCTCAATTCTCTTCTCTTACTCTTAACTTTTTCCCCATAAAACTTATCACCTTCCAATCTACTACAATTTATTTAGCTAGAATATTCATTGCTAGAATGTAAGCCCCAGGAGGGTAGAATTTTTTGTTTCCTTCATTGCTATATCTCTAGATAAGTGATTATTCACAAATCACTGTTTTTAATGACTTCTTAAAAGTAAATATTCACTTCTTTAATGAATTTCTAAAGACACATTGAAATGAGTATAAAACATTCCACTAAGCTGCAAATCAACAATGTCACTGAAACAACAGAAACATGTTGGATAAATGCAGAAAGAAAAATTAAATCATAGAAGGTCCTTTCTACATCCTGCTAAATAGTGTTCACAAGTCGGGAGACACCGATAAGATTTATACATCGAGTTGAGATGATTATATTGGTCTATTTGATCACTCATGGCAATCAAGTAGATTTCAACTTTCTATGTTGACCAAAACACTTGTTAAAAGGTTTATAATTGCAAACATGGTCCTTCTTCAGTTCAATAAAAGCATTACAGACTGGGTTTAAAACTCATGTTCACCAAGAGATCTAGCACCTTTAATAAAAAATATTCAGTCTCTCCTTGTCACATCTGTAAATAAAAAAACAGTGGGTTGTGTGCGATGGGACTGAAAGAGTGGAAATAACAATAAGCACTTTTTAAATGCTTTCTAAATATTGTGCCATGCAGTGATCATGAGCAAACCTTTTGTTTTCTCAATAGTTTCTTGAGTAAGTAACATTCAGGTTAATCAGGTCAGCAAGTTTTCACACCTAAGAGATATTTTAATCCTAAAAGAAGAAAAGCACTTCATAGTTATTTTATTAAGTTGTAAAACTACAATTTCATCTTTCCTCTAAGAGCTTGCATTTTCTAAACTAAGCAAACCTTCTGTACTAAATATCTGTGGTATTTTCATATATTTTTAATTAGCAAAGTTTAAAGACATGATCATTGAAAGTAACACTTCAAAGAATAAGTGTTCCACTGTGTTTTGACTTTAAACTACTCCTGTCTCAGATTTCCACAAATTCCAATCTGGATGAGCAATATTCATTAAAATACCCACTGCTTGTTTTATTATTTATAGTTTAGATGTCTTTCCATTCAAACAAAGAGACAGATTGTCTTCTAGCTGAGACACCTGGAAGGTGCCTGAAGTACAAAGGCCATGATTCAAAAGTCTGCAGTGTAGTCAACAAGCAATTACTTTTGCATGTGATAGGAGATTGTCAGCTTCAAACACAGGACATTCTTGTGGAAGATTAGTCCAAATTACATTTTATTACATTGGCCCACTTGAATGGCCTAAACTTCATATACTTCTTATTTTAATGGAATTCCAACTGGGACATTAATATATTGTTTATGACATGTTTGGAGTTCTTGTGTTATCAGCATGCATTCATGAGAGAAGCTTCAAACAGTATCAGATAACAGTGAGCTGGATGTTGGCTGTTGTACAGCATAGGGGATTTTATCATCTTGTTGAACCAGTGGCAGTGATTAAATTAAACTGTCTGAACAAAGCTTTTGCATGTCAGACTGTTGAATGGCAAAATGAAAGAGTGACACACTTCAGAGATCAGAGGAAAAGGGAGAGGGTTAAGAAAGCAGTTACATAATTCCTTATTTACAACATTCAGAAACAAAACCAACAGTTAAGAGCAGTTTCCCTTTTCCTTTATCTTTAAACTTTTCAGTACCATTTTATTTGTTTTCTAGGCACATTTACCCACATTCCTTTTCACATAACATACTTGATTTAATTTGGAATGTTGACTGAAGGATGAGGTGGTTTGGGGGTTTTTACTTTTGTTCTGCTTCTTTGGGAAAGGAGGGTCTTTTTTAAATTTGTTTTAATTTCTGACTTTTTTTCCAGATGAGATCCTTTAAAAACAAAATCCCAGGAGGTTAAGATGTTTTCATTATTTACAATCATAACTTTCATTAAAAGGGACAAATTCAAGGACTTTAATTTTTCCACTTCAAGCAATAAAATTTTGAAATAAAAGTTTCTTACAATAGAACAAAACTAAGAAAATTTTTTGAGCTGAAATATTGTGATAGATGAAGTTCATTAACAGAAAGATTTAAGTATCTAAACGTCTAACTGTATCTAAGATACAAAATAAACTTCATAGGAATTCACATTTCCTGTCCAAACTGTTCTGACATTTATTATTATCTTTATTAGTTAAAGAAATAGTTTTGTTAATATTAAGAAAAAAATGTTACTTCCTCTCAAACAAAATAAAGCTGGGAAAAATTCCAGAAAAAGCAAATTGAGTTTTAGAGTTGTTTCCATTTCAAAGACTCTATAGCCCCACTTCTAAAGTATTAGCTAATTTGGTGGTTTCCTTTTAATTTAAGACTCCAAGTCAACTATTTAGAAACATTACAAAAGTTCAGGGTGTCATGGTTATTACAGGAGAAAGGTAATCAGATGCTATAACTCTAGCAAATTTATCAGTTTCTATTTTTACTTCAATTTTGATTTATACATCTTCCAGAACTATAACATAAAGTCCATTTTGAAATAAATACTGGTTCTTAATAATGCATCTATACAATTTAGTTTTTCATTTTTATTTATAATGAAAAGTGATAGCCTTTCATAGAGATTCACTACCCAGTGACAACCTCTAACATTTTAGTAAAAAACATTTAAAATTCAACATCATTTGAGATATTTAGTGATTGAAAAGAAAAATCCTAGAAAAAAGGAAGTCAAACTGTCCTCTTAAAATACACTACTTTGAATAAGCATGTTAATCTGCACAGGTTACAAATTTAGCTCTCTCTTAGTCCTCCAAGCATCCAGAGCACACTTAGTATCTGAAATGTAAGATAACCAAGGGAGGACAAACAGGACTGCAAACCCAGAAGTCAAGAGAAAAAGAATTGTTGGTTTTACTGCATAAAAACTGAAAACAATTGTTAGGCAACAAAGTTAGAAAACAAATTATAATCTGGGAGAAATGCTTTCAATATATGTGAAAGATAAAATAAGTAACAAGAATAAACAAATCTCAGAAGAAATAGGTTTATAAAGTTTTTAAAACTGACCTAGGGCCTCCCTGGTGGTGCAGTGGGTTAAGCAACTCACTGTGAAGCAAACTGCACACTGAAGCAAACTGCACACTGCCTCTGACCAGGGAGGGGACCCACATGGCGTAGCAGACCTCTCCTGCCTCGCCCGCTGCAGCTCTCAGCAGTGTGTTTCAGTCAGTCTGCCTGTTCTGCTCCCCACTCTGGTGAATCCTCTCACCTCCCGTGACTCTGGCCTGTGCCCTAGCTCTTGTATGAATAAAATAAATAAACCTTAAAAAAAAAACTGACCTAGCAGTTCTATTTTTAGTGATTTATTCCACATAAAAAGTTTCAAAAGATAGTCATTGTAAGACACAGAAAAATGTGAAACAATGTATGTTCATTAAAAAAAATAATACAAACATGCATTAATATGCAATCATTAAAAGCGATAAAGAATAGGTAAGTAAAAAAGATCTCCAAAACCTCTTGTTTAGTGAGAAGGGGGAAAGCAGATGACAGAACAATGTGTAGCACATGATTGAAATTTTGGTTTTATAAAAATGAAGTGGGAGAAAGGTTACATATACATAAAAGGGTCAAGAACTCTACACCAGGGCCTCCCTAGTGGCGCAGTGGGTTGAGCACCACTCAGTGAGGCATCTGCGGCACAGCAGTGATAGTTCAATCCCTGGTCAGGGCAGGGACCCACATGGTAAGGCAGAGCTCTCCTGCCTCGCCCGCTGCTCCCCTCAGCAGTTTATTTCGGTACATCTGCCTGTTCTGCTCCCCACTCTGTCTCTGGTGAATCCTCTCACCTCCCGCACCTGCGGCCTGTACCCCTGCTCCTGTATGCATTAAAAAAAAAAAAACAACTCTACACCAATCTAGTTACAATGGCACAATGGCATTCTCCGGAAACTGGCAGTATGGTCATGAAGTCTCGGTTTCCTTCTGTCTAGAGCCATCTCTTTTTTTTTTTTTTTTTTTTTTCTTTTATGATACTGCTCAGTTGAAGAGACTGTGACCTGTGACATTTGTCCTTTAGAATGTCCCACCTCTGACTCATTTAACTAGTGGTGTTTTATGATAGACTCCTCTATCCCCTATATTTTCTATAACTGAAGTTAAGTTTGAAATCTTGATTAGACATCCAGGTTGGTCTTTTTTGGCAAAATATAAGCAATTTACTCTGGGTAATGGAGTTACAGTAAAGGTACAGGAGAATATAGTTATATTACTGTTTGTGTTAAACAATTCACTACTTGGGTTAAATAAGTATATGTACTTTTTTTTTAAATAGAGACATTTGCACTGATACAGAAGAAAAGTATATAATCATGCATTTAAGGGGAAAGTCAGTTACAAAGTGAGATCTTTCTTTTTTGTACAAAAGAAAGGATCTACCAAGAAAGATGGAAAATGTGAATAAAGTTAACTTTTGGAGGTGGGATTATTGTCTTTCTATAGTGTTTCATTTTTGCTTTTGCTTAATTTCTTTTTCTTCCATAAGCATGTCATGCATTTGTAAAGGTTATTTCATAAAGCTATTTCATTGTTATTTTATAAAGCCAAGTATTTTAGATATTGAAAACAGAAACTTCTGACAATGAAGAAGAAACAACAGAAGTGGTATACACAAGAACATAAAAAACTCTAATGTTCAAAACAATTGCCTAGAACATACCAAATATAAGTGACACTTATTTTCCAAAGCTGTGCATTCCTAAAAATGCATCCCTAAATGTGTCCTCATAAAGCAGATCATATTTCACAATGTCTTTATTATAATTGTGTTTAGAGTCAGCAGACAGGAAAATATATTTGTTTCATAGAACTTTGCTGAACAAATTATAACTGTGACCAAATTTCATTTGAATCATAGCAATAACCATGACCTGCTATAAAATATAAAATTATATTCTAAGTAGTAAAAAAATGAACATTAATATGGTGCTTATTAGCACACAAGGGTCTGGAAATATATAAATCAACACATAAATATGTATTAAGTTATAAATTTGAACTTTTAAACCTCTACTTTGTAATTTTTTATGAAAAAAAAAATTAGAATGTGGAACATCCTGAAGGAGAAATGTCACAGATGTCCTCAACCAAAGAGTATCATGAATTTTTTTTTTTTGCTATGAAAATTTTCATAAACACCTCTCTATGTCAAGTGAGGTATTCAAATCATTTTAACTGACTTAAGCAGTTCTTGGTACTGAGACCACTGCAATCATATTTTAAGTCCTTGTTTTAAATTTGGAGATATGAAGTCTTAGAATGAATGTGTAAATCTTTTTTTATCTTTCTCTTCTTTTAATCTGTCCTGCTCTTAACAGTAATGCAAGCTTAAATGGGAAAAGAAATCATCAAAAGGAATTTGAAGGGGTTGGAAAATTATAGAACTTTGCCTTATGAAAACAGTCTGGGTTAAAATAGGATTGGTAGCATCAATTATGTAAATAATAAGCTTCAGAGATTTTTAGCACCATCTCCCTCTTCCAACTGCTTCGTTAGCATCACTCAAATGAATAAACAAATACCATGTAAAATGAAGTAAGATTGTTTTACAAGTGGAGTCAGAGAAGAAATTGTAAACAATAAAAACCAATTTTTACAGTATTCTTAAAAATTGATATCCCAATTGTATTTCACTAAATCCTAAGAAATCAAAAACACAATCTCTACTCTTAAGGATCTCTTTTCTCCTTTAAATGGGAAAACTGTCCCACCCTAAAACAAACATTTGTTGCTGATCCCTGGAAACGATTTCAATTTGCACAAGGATTAAAGTGGAAAATGCAAATAGAACTACCTCCTCACAGCTTTACTGTAACAGGAAGTTCTCAGCAAGTTGGTTTCTCTCTTTCTACTTCATGTGAAAGCTAAGTAAAATACAAATCAGAATTACTCTCAAATGATAATTGATATTTGTTGATACAAAAATATGGAATAAAAAAAACATAACTCAAAATTGTCCCACAGAATAAAGGAATGAAGTTCTGACATGCTACAACATAGAGGAGTCCTGAAAACCTTACACTAAGTAAAATAAGTCAGACACAAATGGACAAAAGTGATCCAATTACATGAAATATCAAGACTGGTAAATTCACAGAGAGAAGAGATTTGAGGTTATCAGGGACTGGGGTAGAGTTATTGCTTATAAATACAGAGTTTCTGCTTGGGGTGATGGAAAAATTTTGGAAATGGTGGTAACGATGGCAAGAAATTGTTAATTAATGCAACTGAAAACAGTTAAGGTAACATTTTGTGTTATTTACAATGTTTTATCACAATAAAAAATTTAGAACAAGAGTGCAATCCATACTTCTTTAACTACAATGGTGAAATTTAACAAATTCTAAAAACTGAGATTTGCTTTTTATAACTCTATGATTGTAGAATCTAACTTGATCTGAATTCACTACCTGAAAAATGTGACTTAAGTTGAAGTGGGGCCAATAAGTGTTTGTCTTACGTAATGCTAATATCTTTTTGTTTTCCTGCATAAATATTAACATGTTGATAATAGGTCACTGTCCCAAGCAGATTGGCATATATTTATTATATGACAGGTGATCCTTCTTGCCTTTCTAAATCCAAATGCCTTTCTAAATATCAAAATACAAAAGATTATGGACCAATAGAAAGTATTATGTTCACCACTGGTCAGTATCACCATAGATGAGAACAAAAATGTTTTCCTCCCAAACTGTAATAGCATCCTAGAGAGCTAGATTTGCTAGTTAAATATTTTACAAAATCATTTTGATAAGGAAATGACAGTTTATTAAATTCTACACTGACTACATCAGGAGAGTTGTTAGGAGTGATGGGAGGACTGGAGAAACTGAGTGTAACGATAAGGGGCAACACAAGGAAGACCTTTCTGGTGACAGACTGGTTCTATATTTTGATTTTGGTGGCATAACAGGAACATGCATATTGATAAAATGACAGAACCATATGAACACATTGTACCAATATTAATATCCTGCTTTTGATATTATACTGTAGTTATGTAAGATGTAACCATTGGGGGAAATAAGTGAAGGGTCCATGAGAACATGGTATTATCTTCAGAACTTCCTATGAATCCACAACTATTTAAAAATAACTTTTTTTAATTGCAAGAGGCAAGGAAATTACAATACACTTACTAATGACTCAAAATCCTTCATGATTGTTTCAGAAATTTATTTCACTTTCTCATTTCCTCCAGGCACCAACAGAAAATTGCAAAGAATCAGAGCTATGGGATAAATGGTAGCTCTGGAGGTTCCAGCAACACTTTGGACATTTGAAAATAAGATCACCCACCATTTGCATCTCATTCCTAGATTTCAGGTAGCTGTAGGTCACCTCTTAGGTCTTAATGGGACCTCAGAATTCTCTAGTACACTTCCTAAAACAAAGTAAGTTCAATTGAAACAACTTGTTGCTATGATTTAAGACTTGGCTCCATCTTCCAAATTTAATCTGATCTGAAGCATAGATACATTTCCAGTCAAGAAGTCTTTTTATCTATTTTATTTGTATCACACTTTGTCCTAAAAATGTTTTCTCTGTGCAATATCACTTCCCTATAAAGGGCCTGCTTTATTTTCCTTTGATCACATTAATTACATCAAAACTCTGTGTACTTTGTGTACATGTACAATTTATTATTACATTTATCTAATTACCTATTTTCCAAAAAGTTAAGAATGCTTTTGAAATAATACAATTTTCTATGAACTTTAAAAATATTTTAATATTAAAATAAGAAAGAAAAATCTGAAACAATGTAAAGAATGATGAAACAGTGATACAGTGAAAAAGAAAGAAACTCTAGAAGACTTTGAGAGGCTTTCAAAATATGGAAGATGGTAAATTCATCCAGGGACTTCCCAGTCTCCATATGAGAGATCCTTGAAGAATACGGGATTCTACACCTAAAGGAACAACCCAAACTCAACCAGGAAACAAACTCACAGATGCCAGTACTGATTAATTAAACAATAAAGTGCAATTTACTGTCTCTATTTTTCTACTGAACTGTAAATTTTTTGTTTGTGTTTCCCTCAGAAAAAAAAAAATCACTAGAAAAATAATTATCAGTTAACCAAAGAAAAAGAGCAAGTCTCAATAATGTATAAACTAAAACCAGATGTTCCAGTTCTGTTTACCATAATGTTTAATGTTGCATTGTTTGCAAGTACAAATAATGAAAGCAACTCAAATATCAAAAAGGATAGAATATTATTTAGCAATTTAGAAATAATTATCAAAAATGAGGTTGCAGTTTAATGGTTCTAGCTCAGGGCTTCTTCTGGGGTACAACCAAGATATTGACTGGGTCACCTCAAAGCTCAAATAGAGGAAGACCCACTATTGGTCAGCTGTAGAAGGTCTTTTCCAAAATCACTCATTCCCCAAGACTGCCTTAGTTCTTCTGGTGACTCCTTATCTTCCAACCTCTCTCTGGTCAATTGAACACCCCAGCGGAATAGCCCAGAACTTCTTAATATTGAACCTAAGCACTGTGAGATACAACTAACAAGCAAGAGATAGCAAACCCAAGAGTTACACAGTATCCAAGACAGAAGCCATAGGGTCCTGTACCTTAATGTCAGTAGTGACATCCCCACTTCTGCCGCATACCCACATACTATTCACTGGAAATGAACTCACGCTCAAGGGGAAGAGGATTATACACAGACCTAGCTGCTTAGCAGAGAGATACTGCTTTTGTTGTTACTTTTCTGTATCTATTTATTCATTTATTTTAAAGATTTATTTATTTTAAAGATTTGTTTATTTATGCATACAAGAGCTGAGGTACAGGCCAGAGTAGAGGGAGGTGAGAGGATTCACCAGAGACAGAGTGGGGGATAGAACAGGCAGAACGACTTGAAATACACTGCTGAGGGGAGCAGCGGGAGGGGCAGGAGAGGTCTGCTGCACCAAGTGGGTCTCCTCCCTGGCTGGGGATCGAACTCACTCTTTTGTGCCACGGATACCTCACAGTGTGGCGCCCAACCCCCTGCGCCACCAGGGAGGCCCTTTTTTCCTTTTTTTTTTTTTTTTTACAATCATTTAATACAACTTTTGTAATATAAGAAAAAAAGATATGTTGTGATTTTTTTTTTTTAAACCCAGAAATGTAAGAATGACAGTTCACTTCTGGCTTTTAACTCTTTTGGTTTCATGTCCCCAAATCATTCCCTCCCTTCTGCTTTTTTTGTTCTTTTGTTTCTCTTTGCAAAGTTTTGAAACAATTTCCTAAAGGCAGTAAAAGGTTTTAAATTTAAGTGATTCTTTACAACGACTTCCTAGTAAATGACACTAGGTAATACTCTGATATCTCAATTTCCACTGATTCAACAGAATAGAACCTACTCACTTCTGGTAACTCAGTTTTCCGCAGAACTGGTAGCTCAGTCAGTTGTACCTTACAACTTGTGTAAGGAAAACAAAGCAGAGATAGCAACACCAGAAAAGAGACTTGTCTTTATTTCCACACAACTGCCAGTATCTTCCGAGAAATCAGAGCCAAACATTTCACTAGTTATACAAGAAATCTCTAGAAAAGCTGGACTGTTATCACACTTACGGTTTACTTAAGAGATGCAACAGCAACCCTTTAATACTGGTGCTTCACAGTTTACAACAGGTAGGCTATGGAAACAACCCAAATGCCCAAAAATAATGACTGGATCAGGAAGATGTGGTATATTTACATAATGGACTATTACTCAGAAATCAAAAAGGATAAACTCATACCATTCGCAGCAACATGGATGGCGCTTGAAGGAATTATCCTCAGTGAAATAAGCCAGAAAGAAAAAGAAAAATATCAAACGGTTTCACATAGGAGGAATGTAGAGGAACCAAATGAGGGATCAGGAGAAAAAAGTAACTATAATAAAGTAAAAACCAAAATGATAAAAAAAAAAAAAGACTGGTGCTCCAGGCAGCTGCTCAACCAGTTCACCCCTTAGCTCTTTCCCAGCATTTGACAGCAGGCACATGCAGGGAGAGCAAAGAAAAGGCAAGCAGAACTCTGAGTATCCACTACGCAAAAGAAACCTTGAGACTGAGAAGAGAGTCTGGCAACTGATAAGTTCCTTGCTGCAAAAAAATGAGAAAGTGATAGTATCACCAAAATGGTGATCCCAAAGAAAAAAGCTAGATGAACTCATTGCCAAGGGAACAACACTGGTTACATGGACAACGGAGCAACCAAAATGGCTGTCAGGTCCAGGAAGACATTACCAAAATCCATTAGGCTTTCCTCCTTCTGCACATTATCTTTATAACAAAACCCTAAAGTAGCATGCCCATGTCTCTTTCCTCGCATATGGAAAAGCGTTAACAAATGCAAAAGTATTAGATACTGTCCAATATTGAAAATTATGAAAGTATTTTCACTTCCATTGAGTCTGAGGGAGATGATGTTCAAATATCAAAAACAAAAGCCTATATTTTCCAATCTATGAGTTAAAGAAACCAGCCCTTCATAAAACCTTGCGGTGTATACTCCATTTCCAGGTAATAGATGCAATGGTATAGCCATTACTAGTCCCATGTTACAGAAGAATCAACCAGCACATACACCATAGTGTATATAATGTTTTTAAAAGCACAAGTAAGCAACTAGTTTGTATATTCATGAAAGTTTCCCATTGTATCATATGATGTAAAGCAAGATCGTTACCATTAATTTATATATATAGCAAAATATTAAGCATTTCCAGACCCCCAAAATAACCTACCAAATCATACCAAGTAACACATAAAATGTAAAATGGCACTCACGATCTAGCAGAAGCAGGAAAGACGAGGAGCATGCAGCCTGCAGAATGCCATTCCTGCGGAAGGAGCGGTCGCTGGGGCACCTGCTGCCTCTAGAACTGATGAGGCCAAAGAAAAATACCGAACAGCTTTCACTTCTCTGCTTCTTCATGAAAGTGAAAATCATCTTTGGATTTCTTTTGGTGGTTCAGTGGTCAGAGGGTGCATTATTATGGGTGGATGCTGGCATTAAGAGGTGGCCTCAAGTGGATCTTGCAGAACACACCCCACCACCAGTTTCAGTTTTTACTTGTGTTTGAACTCGTCTCTCTTCCTGAGGCAATCAATTTTCTGCTCTAGAAGTCCTTGAAGCCATCTAGAAGGATCCTGCTCTAGGGCTTCATAGTACTGAGAGTCAGACTGCTGGACTCTCAGTCAGTATTAAGCTGCCGGTGGATACTGGCGCAGTCCCAGCCTGTCCGCTTGTGGACCTCACTCAGCAGGGTGAAGGCCTTGCAGCCTTGCAGAAGCTCTGGCTTCTTCCCAACAGAGGCCTGCAGGTCTAACCTCGTCCTAGACTCCTTGAGCTTGGCCACTTCGAAACTTTCACCCCTCAACCTGGCCCTTGGGTGACCCCCAACTGCCCCCAGGCTCCCCACCAGCCACCGCTGGGACCACAGGCACCTGGGAGGTAGCTTCTCCCCGGGGAGCAGGGCCCCTGTAGTTCCAGGCTTTGCCTCCACTGAGCAGCAGCTCCTCTGAGTGACAGCAAGGCATGGAACAAGTTCTCCATCTCCATGATTCCAGCAGACGGGCAAAAGACGAGTCCTTGAGTCCTCGGTGGCTTTTTCAGGCTTTTATTACTCTACATCAGAGGCGACCAGGTACGTTGCAGGCAGGGGGGACAGGGGAGCAGGAGGCTGGCTGGCCGCCTAGCCCCCAGCGAATCTTCACTCTCGCTGGGCTCTCCGGGCTCTCCTTCTACTCTGTTCTCTCCTCTCTGCGGGCCTCCTTCTGACTCCGCCCTTATATATGCCTTGCGTCAGCCGATGTGCGCCCACTTGCGCATGCCCACACCCTACTTGAGGTGCCTGCCATTAGGCATGCGTGCAAGACCGCAAGTGTCTACCATAGACACCAATGGGGCAGGATGGAAAAGCCTGATCACATTTCACTGACTCTGCACTCCCCAACCAGGCGTCTGCTACATCCAGGCACCTGGGAGACTCTGTGTGATGAAGCGTGGGAGCTTTGCTCCTTTCCTCCTGGGCACCTCCAGGGAAAACCTACTGGGTGACACCAGGGCTGGTCCAAAGGCCATTTCTGGCCAGAAGTCTTGGGAAGGCCTCTGGGCTGACTCCTGGGGCCTAGGCAAAGATGAAGAGCGTGGCCTGGACCTTGCTTACCTCCCCAGGCAAGTCTAGCTGCTTTTCCACCATTTCCCATAGCTGCTGCTTCTGCCTGAGAGTCTGAGTCGCCCGACCAACTGGGAGAGGGTATCGCTGGCAGCAGGAATCTGGGGCCTCTGACACTAAGTCACTGGGTGCCCCTCCAGCATCACCCTGGAACTGATGGACCTGGAGCCCCAGTGGCTCCTCAGCCAGCAGCCTTTATCTCGGCTTGTTTCTGGGGCGTCTCCACGCTGCTTCAGCGGGGGATGCACCCATGTGCTAATCCGTGTCACTTTTCCAGCAAAGCTTGCAGCCACTACTGCAGCAGCCATCTTGTCAGTGGGGAACGCTGACTTCCCAGACCTAACCCCCAGGTTTCTTTCATCAGCGGAAACAGACACTCATGTAAATCTTGTAAATCATGTAAATCATGTAAATCTAAAAGACGAACAAGCCTACCAATAGCACAGAATATTTCTACTGGATTCTTAAAATTTCTACAATTAAAATATACCTTATGCAAATATTTTGTGTAATTCCCAAATAGATTGATAATCTTTTTAGTAAGCAGTTTCCATTACTCCGGGGCAAATTGAGATGAATGAACATCTAGTAAGTAATGAGTGATATATATACATAAATCAAATCAGGAGAGACTTTTTAATCATTTTAACTACAGCAAGAAATTTACAATATTATTAGTGATTATCATTAGGGCTATAATAACATACAAACAGAAGTTTTCATCTTTCTGGGAATTTAGAAACATTTAACCTAATTTTCCCTCTGTCTACTGGAGGATTTTTTTAACTTGGTGTTTTTTATCACTATAATATCAAGATACTGTATTTTAAAATTATCTGCCCCTGATGTTAGCCAAAAGGCTGGGAAGCGAGATATTTTTAAATTATCTGTAATCACTTTTTTGAAAGATAGTTCAGTATGCTAAAAAGCATAGTCCTTGGGTTCAAGTTCCAGCCCAGTCATTTATTTCATACAACTTACTGAACCTTTCTGTGTCAGTTTTCTCATTCTTAACATGGAAGTGATTACAACAGTAGTGTATCTCCTTATTCAATTTTTGTAAGGATTTAATAATTTAACATACACAAAACTCTTTGGTTATTACCTTGCAAACAGTAGTCCTCTAATCAGGCACTATCAGCATAGCTATTCGTATGTGGAATTTGTAAGGAAGCTTAACATAAGCCCATTTAACTTGGAAGCAGTGCAGTTTTCAAAAAATTTGCTTAAAAATTATAAATCATTGTTCCAAAGAAACAAAATTCCAGTGAAGGATAAGAATCCAGAGAAGCCCACTGTAGGGTCAGAACTATCAGGTCTTTCCACCCTCCCACCACTGTGATGATGGACACCTGTGGTGCTGTGAGCATTCCAGGGTGGGCATGCGCAAATGGGCACACCTGAGTTGGACACGGGCTTAAATGGGCAGTGTCATGAGGATGCCAGACCCACCAGGACCGCCAGTACTGACAAGCAGCAGCAGTAGAAAGCAGCTGAGAGGGTGAGATGCACCGGGGGCTGGGAGGCCTGCCAGCCTCCCGGCCCCTGGCACCCATGCCTGCCATGTACCTGGTCACCTCTACTAATAAAAGCATGAAAAGCCACCGGGGGCTCCAAGACTCCCCTTCCTTGACCCGTCTGCCCAGAACCATCCCGAACCTTGCTCCTGTGCCGCCCTTGCTGGGTGCTACACCCACAAATGTCCCTTTCATGGTTGGCATATGTACTGTGGTTGGGGTAATACTCATAGTACTCTCACACCCTGCATTTACTGAACCTCTCTAACTTCTGAGGAGCAAATTATAAAGCATGGTAGGAACTGGGGATGTCCCCAGCTGAACAAAGGAACTGCAAGCGATTATGGAGAAGACGTAGGTGGGGGACTGTGAGAGGCAATACGGCTTCAACAAAAGATGTGGGAATACTCTTTCTTGCGAAGCTTGAAAAAGGGTCAAGGCTCATTGCTCCAAGGATGTCAGTTGCAGGAAAGATTCCAGGTTTCAAGTGTAGTAGTTATTTAATGATTTGTAAATATGGCTAACTAAACTGCATGTCAGCATTATAGTTCATTCTTTTCAAGATGAGAAAAATAAGTACCAAAAGGCCCACTAAGGAATATTTTCCCTCCTGACTAAAAAATTTACATGCTTGAGAGGAGCTTGCTTTCTATGAGGGCAACAAGTTTTGGAAGTATTGAAATAGAAGGAAAAGGAGGGAAGGTCCAACAAGCCTCTGGGTTTAGCACTCTTCCTCCTTAGATCACAAGCTGATGTGTCCTGCACAAAGTACCTGTTGGTCGTACTCATTCATTTCTCTCCCATCTTTCCAGGAAGGCACCTTAGAAGGCTAGGAGGTCATTCAGTGCAACATGGAGAATGGGGAAAAAGAAACCACCTGGGCTTTTGTGTATGCTGATTCTCATGCTGAACTCTTTGTTCAAACCAAACCTTAGCCAACTTAGACTGCACATGTTTTCTAGGAATACCTGTATCCAGAAAAAAACTTTACAAATCCCTCCAAACTAGGTATGTGTTCACTTGTGTTATGGCAGTTGCACACAGAATTGAAATGGCTCGTTTGTCTTTATTAGTTTGTGAGCTCCTTGAGAATAGAGAAAGTGATGCACTCATCTTCGCTTGTGCAGTACCATATGTCATGACTTTCACATAGTACTCGTTAAATACAGGTAAATGAATGAATGAACAGAAACAGGGATTTCAAGGAGGCAGAAAGATAATTCTTCAAGCCTTTCTTGTTTTCCTTTGACTTTGGAACTGAGTGTACCCAGATCCTTTGTCCCTGTAGACAAGAATGGAGCTAAAAAGAGGAAAAGCATGCAAGAATTTGGCTGCAAAGTGCCAGTTCTGATCCAGTCTGTACAAAGGAGGAAGGAAGAGAGTCTTCTTAAGTTTTCTGTGTTACCAAGGCAAGTTGACCAGAACAGGAAGTCAGAAATTGTCAGCATAAAATCCCTAATTAGGAAAAGAGCTGGTATCCAGTTACAGTAACCATTGCAGTCTGTGTTTTTTAGAAATGCAAGCACAGAACAAAGAAGATGAAACTGGTCAAGCAGAGGAAGGGAATCTCTATAGTGGACTCTCCACTGAAGCTCACTTCAGTGGAAGGCAAATTCATCCTCCACTGACACACTAGGTAGAGTAAAATAAGAATAAGGAAGGAGAAAGCCTACTTGAAGAAAGAAGCTTAGATACTGTGAGTAAATTCCCTCCTTACCTGCTAGGTGGGCCATCTGTGAGACCTGCCTGTGGAAATATGCAGGTGAAATGACATAGAAGCTGTCCACCTCTCATTATTATTTTTATTGATGCTGAAATAGCTGTAGGTCATTCAGCATATTAATGGAAAGAGTTGGTCTCAGAATTAGAGATAAGAAGTATCACTATATTGCAATTATGGAAATCAGAGTTGAGAAGTTAAATGCCACTCAAAGAGACAATTTTCTCGCTCAATAGACTCAAGGAATTCTTAGCTTTTAAACTCAGTTTTATCAGATGGAAGGGAGTACTTCTGGAGAATTTGAAGATTAAGTGTCAAGTCTAAGGCCATATCTACATATAGCAATCAAATCAACCAAAGTGGAGTGAACTCAATATACTTTGTTCCCTCTATGATGATGCAGAACAGGCATCAACCATGTCAACTGTGGCGTGAGCTCAGTCTGTCAGAAATAACCCCGTCAGTTCTGCTGCCAACCAGTCACCTTGGCTTTAACCTGAAACAGTCTCTGGAACATACAGGGCACCCTTTAAATTTCATAAAGAAATACAATTCATTTATGGACCACATCTTCTCTCAAAGATTAAAAAAATGTTTAAAAATAGGATTTCTACAAACCACAGATGCTTCTGAGAAAGTACTGCTTACTTCATCATATTAAGGTTCATGTTTTTGTTCTTATTACTGACATTTTCCCTACTAAGTAGTCTTCTTCAATTATATAGTGTTATCTTGTTTGCCAAATTGCCTAATAAGAAGGATGTTGGATTTTGGCTATATTTGTGATGTGCACACATTTCTCACATATAGCATAACAATTGCAGCAAATGCCCAACAACTAAAAATAAAAAGGAAACTAAAATTATGACCTGGCCATTTAAATAAACATAAACTATCCCTTCTCTTGTACTCTTTCCTATGAATTTGGAATTTAAGTGAATTTTACTAGTTTTGATGTCAATCCTTAATTTTTTCTTATTTTCATCAACTTCCTTTTCCCATTTTCTCACTTTCCTCACACGTGTAAAGAAAATTAATAAGCACTAATATTTGTTGGATACCCTTTATGTTCTAGAAACTGTGTCGTATCTGTACAGTTCACATCTTTTTTTCCCAATAACCTAAAGTAACCATGTTTTTTTTACCATCTCCATGAGGTATGAAAACACTGAGGCTAATTGAGAGTAAGCTATTTATTAAGTTCACATGGGTAAGGTATTAGATTATGGCTTAGCAAATTCTCTCTTCCCTTCCCACTGTGTGAACTGTAGACTTCCTTCCAGTCCTCATACTGGACTTGGTCATATGACTTGCTGGGTCCATGGGTTGTTAATGGACATGTTAAATGTTCTTCATAGGTTCAGTCTTCCTATTGCATTCTGGTATTCTGATATGAGAAGAATAAGCTTCAGATGGATGCTGCCTTTCATCCTGGGCCACATGATGAAATTCACAAGAACCCCTGACCTAGGAAGTCATTAATCTCAAAAGTATTAAGAGCCATGTAAACCTGAATTAAACCCAGAGCCTACAGTCCAGATCCTGGCCAGGCCACCGACTTACAGATCTGTGAGGAAAAAAAATCTATAATTAATAGGTGCATGCCACTAAATTTGAGAGCTCTTTGTTTTTATGGGCTGGATGTTTGTGTCTCTCTCCCTTCATTCATATGTTGAAATCTAATCCCCAGTGTGATAGTATTTGAAGATGGGGTCTTTGGGTGGTTATTAGGTCTTGAGGGTAAATCCTTCATGATTCAGTTTCCTTATAAGAGACATGAGAGAGCATCTTCCTCTGTACCAAGTGAGGTTACATTAAAAAGGGATCCATGCAAACTGGGAAAGAGGTTTCTCACCAGGGACTTAAAAGGGCCAACACCTTGATCTGGGATTTCCCAGTCTCCAGACCTGTGAGAATTTTGTTCTAGCAGCCCAAGCCGACTAGGACATTTGTTGTGCTGCATTATTGAGATAATATGGACAGTAAGTTGTAGAGTTGGGATTCAGATCCATGTCTGTGAGACTCACTTCTTACCTGACACTGCCTGTCATGAAATAGACATTAGGGAATTGAGCACAAGATGTATAGTCCCTAAGTCTGAAGAATATAGATGAAATGATTTTAAATGGTAAAGACAAGTGAACACAAGACAATGAATAGGGAAGTTGTGGTCTTAGAAGTATCTAGAGGGAGGAAATAATTTAAGTGCCTAAAGCCATCTTCCTCTGCATGCTCAATCCCTCCACCCCCACCCCACCCCATGCCCTCACTTTCACTCTCTTGCCCCAGTGCTCACCTCTGGACCACAGAAATAATAGAACCCAATATATGTGCTGCTCCAAGAAAAGCAAACTGTTTGAGAAAAAATCAGTATCTCTTTTATATACATTCTTCTCATCTTTCATTTGAAAGGTTTACTATATTTGCCCATATTTCTGATGCTTGCAAGGATCCAGAAAACCACTTATAAGTCAGTATTTAACAAATGTTCAAATGTAAGTGGACTCTCCTTGATAGCATTATCATTTCTGATGTGATGGAGACCCAGAAATTCACAATAGTGGTTTTCATTAAAGAGCATCTTTGGCACTTTATATGGCAAAAAATTATTAGCACTTGTCTATTGGCAAAATTCCAAGGCAAGCAATTATACCTGTTCATACTCCTCCCATGATTTCAAATGTCATTCTTCTTGCTTTCTTCCTTGAAACAATGTGATGTTAATGTGAGTGTCAAATTTGGTTCCAGAAGTCAGAAAGCCATGGTTTCTTTTAATATGAGAATTTTCAGAACTTTAATTTACTAATAGTTATAAAGTAATTGTGGGAAAGGAAATATGGTATTTCTAACATTGATATCAACTGGTTTTATAATAGTGAAAGCTAGTGAGATCATTAGAATAGAGAAATTAGAAAACCTTCTAGATCTCTTCCAATACCTCTGATATGTTAGGGAATTTTTGCCAAAATTGAGGTGCCTCTGGCAGTACTTCATGCTGAATTCATATCAGGTTCACCTGATAAAAGATAGAACCCCCATACAGCAAGAATAAGTGAACCTAGATTTTATTTTACTTTAGGCTTCTAAATTTATTTATATCATCTCTGAACTGGTATTTATTTAGTATACCCCATACCATGACCTCTCACTGAGAGGCTTAAAGGACTTTTCCAATTATTTTTATTAATCAGGGTTCTCCAGAGAAAATAGGAGTTGATGTTGGAGTTTTGATTCCTAAAGAAGTAAAATTAACTTTTTTTGTTTCAGAGTGTCTTAATGTCTTTTTCAAGGTCTTCAACTGATTCAGTGAGGCCACCATATTAAGGAGGGTGCTAACCTCACTCAATATTCAGTAATTAAGTGTTAAACACATCTAAACATACCATATATATTCATTGATTACCTAGTCGAGTTGACCAACAAATTCATAGATCACCAAAGTGGGATGAGTATATTATAGGACATACTCTTGGCAATCAAATGGTGTGTGGGAAGGAAAAAATAGAACTTCTTTTTACATTTATTTTATCCAGAAATTCTATCTAAAGTATTTGATAGAACATTGTTTTCAGTCTATATGTGAGATGTCACTTGCTAGGATCATCATTTAAGGTGTCCTGGCAGAAGAAGAGTGAGAAGTCCAAGGCACAGGGTATTGGCAGTTGTACCTCTCAATAGGCTACATTTTTGAGTTTACCAGGCCCACTGCATGGATACCCTAAAGGTATCCATATGCACATATAAAGGTATCATATATGTCCATATTTATGGACATATAAAGGTATCCTTATATCTTTGAATATCTTACCTCACATGGCAAAAAGAACTTTGCAGGTATGAATAAGTTAAGGATCTTGAAATTGGGGCTGGGGGTCAATATATTCACAATTCCTTATGAGGGACACAGGAGGCACCAGAGTTAGAGAAAACACAATGTGATGACTGAAGCAGAGATTGTATTAATGCTCTTTAAAGACAGAGGAAGATACCACAAACCTAAAAACACAAGTAGCCTCTAGAAAATCGAAAAGGCAAGAAACAATTCTCTTCTAGAGCTTTTTGAAGGGACACAATTCTGCCAATATTTTGATTTCAGTTCAGCAAGACCTGCATTTGTAAAAAAAAAAAAAAAAAAAGTATTAATAGTAGAAAAGGTGGAAATTTGGAAATTCTTGCTACTTGCTAAATTTATATAAAGTCTCTGCATAATTTTAAACTGTAGATCATGATTTTTAATAAGCACTGTACTTCTCCAATTATGAGCTAGTATCTTTATGAGTGATTTTAGCTATAGCAGCCATTTCACAAACAGCAAAAAAAGTGAAAAAAGAAAAGGAAAATACCCCACAAACATTAGAATCAGACTTTCAAAATTATTTAACCACAAAGGGGATAAGTCTAGTTATAATTTACACATGCATTCACAGTGAGAGCTCCAGATACCATGTAACCACTGCAGATGGCTCGGTTTTGATGCCACTCCAATAAACAGCTCCTCTGCTCAAGATTTCTCCGTTGGATTCACAGGAAAAAGCAGTACTAGGGGGAGATAGTCTCTCAGCTTGTGATCCTGCAGTATGAAGAATGTGAAGGGAGAAAATGAGGAGTGAATGCCCAGGGGCAGTGGTTCAGTGCACACCTGATTTCATTTTAACCTGTGGAGTCCTGCCCCCACGCCAGTGGCTGCAGATCTATGGAGACTGATCAGGTTGTGATTATAAGGCGACTCAAAAGAGAGAAAAGAGAAGAAAGTAAACCAACAACTTCAATGCCGCTGCTCTACAAAATATGTTTGTTAAGCTAATCTCCTCTCTCTTAGAGGATTTCTCACCGCTAGTTGGTAATCTAGTTGGTAGGTTAGGGTTTGTGCCTAGAAACCGTATTTCCCTCTGACCTCTATAATTTCTCCAGGGTTTATTTTGGAAAAGGGACCCAGAAGCTCATGCTCATTCTCCACCTTGGCAAGAATGCCAATTTTCTAGAGACTACCACTGTTTCTAGTGTTTGTGGCTTATTTATCTTGTATTTTCATCTTATATTTGCATGTTCCTGCTTCTAAGCTCTTCACCTACTTATCAAGGACATAAGCCTGAATTCCTTCAACCTCTGTCTTCCATCTTAACATGTTTTCTTACTTCTGAAAGAAAAGCATTCCTTTTTTTGTTCAAGGCTAGCATTTCTGTACCTTACCTATGATCTTACTTCTCTTTCTCCCTGTGGTGCCAACAAGGAGCACAGAGCAAGTTCTCGATGATTCTAAGAAGATGGGTCAAGGAGGAGTCCTGGAGCCCGCAGTGGCTTTTTGAGGCTTTTATTATCAGAGGCAACCAGGTACATGGCAGGCAGGCAGGGGAGGGTGGGGGACCAGGAGGCTGAGAAGCCTCCTAGTGCCTGGCACATCTTCACTCTCTGGACCCCTAGTCTCTCTCGTGTCTTTGCCACTACTTCTGCCTTTTCTCCCTTTGCCTCTCTTCTGCTGGCGTCCTCATGATGCCACCCTTATATGCCCCATGTCTTAACCCAGGTGCACTCACTTGCGCATGCCCACTTAGGTATGTGTGCAGGACCTCAGGTGTCCATCATCACACCAATGGCAGGAGAGCGGAAAAGCCTGAGAACTTTTCCATTTACCTTACACTCCCATATCTGCTTCCCAGTGGGTCCTCTTCTTTTTTTTTTTCTTTTCCTCTTTTTTTTTCTTTTCCTCTTTTTTTTTCTTTTCCTCTTTTTTTTTCTTTTCCTCTTTTTTTCTCTTTTCCTCTTTTTTTTTTTTTAAGATTGATTTATTTATGCACACAAGCACTGGGGTACAGGCCAGAAGTGTGGGGGTGGTGAGAGAATCCACCAGACAGAGGAGGATGCAGAACAGGCAGATTGACAGAAACACACTGCTGAGGGGAGCAGCGGGCGAGGCAGGAGATCTCTGCCACGCCATGTGGGTCCCCACCCTGGCCGGAGGCAGGGATCGAACTTGTGCTGCAGTGGCTGCGGTTTGCTTCACAGTTCTTTGCCCAACCCACTGCGCCACCAGGGCGGGCTTTGGGTCTTCTTCTTTACCAAGCATAATAAGATCCCACCTACTCTTAAATACAAACCATCCCCTTAATTCCCTTATAGCCACAGAGCACCAATTTTCTTTTACTCTTTTCTCCTATTGTAATATTTTAGGAATGACTGAATATCATCTTCAGGAATGATTGAAGGCAGTCTTTTACCTAGCAGAGAAGAAAGGCCTTTAATTGTTTCCTTTTATACAAACCAAAAGCCTGTTCTCGTTTCTTTTATGATCCAAATGAAGATTGGTTCTTCAGTCCTTGTGACCCACCCCTGCCTTCCTTACCTACACACCCCAGATATACTTCTACACTTCTTGACATTTATTCCTCATCATCTTTCACCTTCTAAGATGTATTTTAAAAAGTTGACTATTTGTTAAAAATACAGTGTTGTAGGGTTAGAGCAATCAGGTCTTTCCACCCTCCCGCCACTGGTAAAATGATGGATACCAGGGGGGCATGCGCAAGTGGGCGCACCTGCGTTTGGACACTGGCTTATATGGGCAGTGTTATGAGGTGGCCAGTACCAACGAGCAGCAGCGAGAGGGTGAGATACACCGAGGGCTGGGAGGCCTGCCCGCCTTCTGGCCTCCCAGCCCCCCTGCCTGCCATGTACCTGACCACCTCTAATAATAAAAGCATAAAAAGCCACCAAGGGCTCCAAGACTCCTTCCTTTACCCCTGTCTGCTAGAACCACTCCGAACTTGCCCATTGTGCCCTTTCCTTCCACTACAAGTGTTTAATGTTATCCCAAAGTTCTGATTAATTACATATGAATGGGGTCTTAGAATTGAATTTTCATCAACTTGCCAGCCATAGTCCCCAGGCCTCACTCTCACTGGGAGAAATACTCTGTGATCTTCTCTATGTTCCTAGTCTCAACTTCTATCAGAATAAATTAAGGTTTTATTTTGTATATTTTATTTACAGTTTTTGAGCTCTAAACTTTCATTTTCAACAAATCACTAATCCGTCTTTCTTCAATTTTAAAGCTGAATACTCACATTCTAGTAGTTGCAGATAGAAACTCATTGCTTCCTCCCAAACATGTTCTACTTCTGTCTACCTTTACTTTACTAACTATCATTTCTCCAGTGATGTGGGCTCCAAAACCTCAGACACCTCAGTCATTGTCAAGTGCTTATTGACCCGAGTGCATGTGTATAACCCTACACTTCTCTGTGTTCCAGAGGAGTCTGACCTTACGTTTTATGTGATCTTATCAGCATCTTAGCTAGTGTACTTTCCAAACAGCTCCACATGCTACTGTCAGGTGAATTTCTTCTAGGAAATGGACTGTTTCTGGAAAGATCTGATGATTCTTCCTAATCAAATTTAACAAACCCTATAGCTTGCAATAAACACACTCTTCCGAGGCTCTGAATTTCCCCTCCTTTTCCCCCATCTACATTCTCCCAATTGTGCAAGATGCAGGGTGTTAATTCTTGGTCAACCAAAGGTGTGGCAGGCATTTCCCTCCTCTCTTTTGTTGCCTGTGGATGTTTCTGGAATTTTTGTGTGTCTGAAAGTTTGAAGTTTTGTATATTGTCAACTATGTTAACCTGTTCTTTTTTGGCTTCAGGTGTTTTTTTTTTTTGTTTTTGTGGACCTCTGTGGGGAATGCTCTAGAGATCTTGCTTTATGTCATTTCTGTGCATATCTTCTCTTAGACTGCACATTCCTTAATGGTAGCTTGTTATCTGCTTCATAGATTTTAATATACACTTTCTATGAGCTATTTATTATTGTTTTTAGCACCTTAAAAATATTAATTAATTTAATCCTCATTTCAGTTCTACAAGGAAGGTATTACTGTTTGGCTCCTTACAGATGTGTAAGCTAACAGGGCTTTTCCTGTTAGTGAACTGACACTCACAGGACACTAGCGGTACTTTTTCTGATAGTCTCACCCCACAATCACACAACAAAGTCAAATAACTAACAATCCTGGGGAGGGAGGATTAGAATCCAGGCATTTTGAGACCAGAGATTCTGCTCAGATTCACTACCCTGTACTGCCTTCCCACCTGTGGAGAAATAGTGGGTGCTCAACCAGTACTTGTTGTATGAGTGGAATTTAATATATAGGAAAGTGGGGTTGGTATTTCTGGGCTAGACCCAATTTCTTAGAAGACTGCATAAAAGCTTAGGAGTTCACACGAAATGGTTGGGCAACCATCAGATGGCATGCCAAAAACCAAAAACGGAAATGCAAGTTAGGAGGTTTTGAGAGTTCACTCATCTTTGCGCACCTGGTTGGCTAAATGGAAAATCATGGTTGATGAATGGGAGGGAGCACAAAAAAAGTGGAATCCAAAGCAATGGGCAGTTTTCCACATCATTATAGCAGTATTTTGTAACAATTTCTTTGGCATCTGACAGCAGGCATTTAAATCAGCTATTTCCTCCTCAGAATTCCTCTCCAAAGAATAATAATGGTCTCTGTAGCTCTGAAGGAAATGTAGCCCCTGCTTGGATACAATCTTATCTGGGAAATTGCCATGGTATTCGTCACAGCTGTCACTGCACTGAGCCCATTAGAGATGTGCTGAGCGTGGATGTACAGGGCTGTGAGCTCTGAAGGCTCCTGCTATACCTTCTTCACAGGTTTAAGCAGGAAAACAAATCCACTCAAAGTTGTGAAGGCAAAGTTTCATCAAATCTCGGTTGGCAAAAGAGAGCCATTCACACAGCCAAAAAAATGACTCAATGACCTGCTTGTAGATTTCTAAAGACGTGCTGTGACACCATTGGAAAGCAGAACTTGAGAGTTTATAGGGAAAAGTTCAGATTCTTATTTCTTTAATTGCAGAGCATAAGATAGGAGCTAGAGACCTAAAAAGTTGGAGTTGGAGTTTGGCATTGGAGCCTTGCAGCAAAGTTCTTACAGTCTCCATTAACAGTCAGCTATTACAGTCCCTAGGCTTATATTCAGAGCTCATTAGGGCTGGCATTTTACCTTTTGGATGATCTATAATTTAAGCAACTGGGGGCCAGAGATGTGAAGTAAATGGCCAGGGCCCACATTTAGCAGACAGCAGCACCCAAAATGCCTGGATTGGGACCAGTGGGATATTTATAATTTAATTTTTCAAGGGAATGCTCCCGCAAAATGACAAAAATTTTACTCCTTAAAATCCTAAACAATATTTTCTTTTATGTTAAAATTTGATTTTAACCACAGTTGCCTTTATAAAGAAACAGGCATAAAATATTCTTCCACTTAGTATCCCAGGGAAGACAATTTGTCTTGTCCTGAAAATTAATTTACTGCACTTTATTAGTTGTTTATCCCAAAAAAGTTGTTTCCCCACCTTGACCTTAACTCAAAACAAGATCAGGCATCTTTGCTATACATAGCACAGCATGGGATTTTCTAAGCTAGAGACTCAGAAACTGGGTGTAGTTTACATTACACAGACAGCAAGCTTGTGGGGTAATTGCTGGTATGTTTCCCACCTCTACCCTCCGTAGTTTCCCACCCTCCACCAGGAGACCCTCTCCTGGGATTTGGGCATTACCAGCATGCTGTGGAGTATTCTCTGGTTTGGTTTTGTTAGAAAGAGGCAGTCAGCAAAGGTTGAGAGATTGAGCTGAGCTATATCCAGAACATACATAAGGCAGCTCTTATGTAATCCCATCAACCCTTTGCTCATCTAACATCTCTCCTTTTCACTCTTTCATGTTCTCATTTACGTGCAGAAGCCACGTCTCCTTGCCCACCTAGTGCCTGACCCAGAACCTGCGTTCTATGAGGATCTTTCAGGATCCTCAACTTTTGAGAACCAGCTGTAAATAGTAACAAAAACAACTGAAAGAGGGACAAAATACTTAGTTTCTTTGAGCAAGTTTTTATTTAGTAATTTGATAGTATACTATTTAATAGTATACTATCAAATTACACCTGCTCTTTTCATACAACTCAGTAACTATTTTGTTCTTTGTAGGTTCATAGAGTAATTTTTCTCTTGGTTGTAAATGAATCAGAGCAAAGATACAATTGTCTATGAAACTCTTCTCACGGGCTAGGTAAAAATGTTCTAATTACAAATCTCCTTAAAGAATTGTTGTTGATGAATGGCAACATAACACATAAATTCAGGGTAAAAAAAAAAAAAGGCTGCATTAGAATTATTAGCAAAAAAAGGAAAAAAGATATACCACATTTAACTTTTGTGTGATGTTTACCTAGCACGCATTGTTTATATTCCTTCTTTATTTAAAAAAAAATATATTTCAAATTTATAACCATGGATGTATCATCAATCTTTTTACTTATTATCATCTGTAATATATCATAATTAAGTGTATGTCAATTGTACACCTCATTATATCCACGTGTAACATTTAAAAAGTTTCTCTATTAATTTAAAAGTGTATTTAAGTGCTATCTTTTATCTAAATTTTTATTTTAAAAGAGAACATGGCAATATTCTAAAGCCAAAGAAATTTTGTCATGTATCTCTTAATTGAGCTGGGTGGGCATATATGTATATATATATATAAACACAAACTAATTTAAAGTTTTCTCTTTAATGTTAAGCTTAATGTGATTAAATTAGTTATAAAATAATCAGTTGTCTTATAATCATATTCTACTGTTCAAACTGAAATGAAATATACCTCCCCTTATTAAAAAAAAATGCAGAACTGATTAAATAGATGACAATGTAATTTCCATTCCAAGTGCTTTTTCTGCCATCTAGTGGAAAAATCATACCTATGAGAATTCACAATTTACATTTTTAATTCTATTGTCTCAAAATATTTAGCAAAGGCCTATTTAAAATCCCAAGAAAACAAAATAATGTGTTTCAAATTTGATCTGCAGGTAGACCCTATATAGGTAATCCTGAGTATATTTATGTTGTTTAAAGTACTACAAACAAGAAAGGAGAGGGTGCTTCGGGCTTCCAGGAAAAATTGCAGAAGTCACTGGCACCCATTGTTTTTTATAATTGAATATCCTCTATTTTCACAGTGGTGAAAGATGCCTCAAGCCCTTACAGCCCTGTCTGTCCCTATCAAGATGCTAATCCTGTAAACTGGAGAAGATGGTTTAGACTAGAGAGGTGGCTTGTTGTGTGCTGCTTGATGAACGGTGGCTTTCCAACTTGCAAAAATGGCAGCTCACACTAAGACTTGTATTTGACATCACCACCCTGCGTGTGTGCATAAAAACAGAGGACAAAGTAAATTCCTTCATGTGAGTGAGCACAGTGATCTTTTTGGATTCTGTTCTGCCTTATGTTATTCACTTCTGGACTATAATTTTATAACATTTTAAATTAACTGCCTAATCCCGCTCTGTAGGTTGAAAAACACAGGTAAGGATATTCCCCGAGATGTCCAAAGTGTTTGCCTGCTTTAATAACATCTGAGCCTAAGTCTGATATGATGACAACATAGAAAATGAAATGAAAAACCATATGAAATTAGTTAATATAGAACTTTGAGAACTTTTCAGTTAAGTATATTCAGTTAAGCATATTTTATTTGATAAATACCCACTATTATTACTAACACCATCCTCACAAGTACACAGACTAGAGAGTTCAGCTTCATCTTCACTACCATCTCTCATCAAATTCTAGGGACTCTGTTTTCACATCTGCAGCCTATCTTGGTTGCTCCTTTCATCTTCATCTGACTTAGAGCCTTCCTATTTCTCCCTGAATGATCACAGAAGCTTCCCCCCTTCTCTTCCTGACTCATCTCTCACCACTCAGGCCAGCCTTCAGACCACAGCCAGGACTTCCTGTCTGCCTCCTCATTCACTGCATCCTGTGCTGCTTCTGGTGACATTCCAGACCCATCCTGCTTAGTGTTTTGTTGACATTTCCTACTTTAGGTTAAATGATCTCTATCCCCATTAGGGTGTGAGCTGACCTCATCAGGTTTGTCTCTTTTTAAACATACTGTTTTTGTCCAGAAGTTGCTTAGTAAATAGCTTATTATCATTATTAATTTTTAAAAGATCTTTTTTATTTACTTATGCATACAAAGGCAGGGGTATAGGCCAGAGGTGCAGGGGAGTGAGAGGATTCACCAGAGACAGAGTGGGGAGCAGAACAGGCAGACTGACTGAAATCCACTGCTGAGGGGAGCAGCGGGCGAAACATGCTGCGCCATGTGGGTTAGCCCCTGGCTGGGGATCAAACTCTTCCCTCAGTGGCTACAGAGAGCTTCATAGTGCTGAGACTTAACTCCTTATGCCACCAGGGAGGCCCCAGTAAATGTATTATTATTATTATTATTATTATAATTATTAAACTTCCTTTCTGACCTTTATTTCTTTCTATAATCCTGTGCATGTCCCTGCATTCCAGTTGCTGTCCTACTATTTCCTGAGTTCTCCTTTAATTAGCTTTTTTTCCTTTATTTTTTCTAAATTTTATTTTTGCATAAAAGAACTTGGGTGTTGGACAGAGGTGCAGGGGAGGGGAGTGAGAGGATTCACCAAAGACAGAGTGGGGAGCAGAACAGGAGGATCTACTGAGATAAAATGCTGTGTGATAGGTTAGCTTCCTCCAGGGCTTTCAGGCCGCAGTGTGATAATGCTGAGACTTAACCCGAGGCCACCAGGGAGGCTCTGTTCCTTTGTTTTTAAGGAATGTTCATTTGCTCAAGATGTTTCCTGTGCCTTCTTATTCTACTGCCTGCAGAAATCCTTTTTCACCTTTAAACACCACCTCAAATGCTTGCAATAAACTTCCTTTGTAGCTGGATCCCCCCATTTTGTAGCAAAAACTTCCCTAGACTTCAAATTAGGACTAAGCAGAATTAAACTCCAACAATCCTTTGTTCTCTCTCCCCCCTACCTCATCGTTGTGATTAACCTTTAACTTGCAGCTAATTTGTTTCCCTCCAAGTATATTCCCAGATTCTTGGAAAATTGACTGTGTTTACATCCCTAACAAAAATTCACTGTGCCCCTTTGAGAGTGAATGTAACATCAAAGCAAACCTCTGCTGATGTTGCCAGGTGGCAACCCCAAGAAGATGCCCCCTGCTGAGAAAGCCAAACACCTTGGACATCTACACTGTCCTGCATTTCCTCGGACCTGGAAATTGAGTGCTCGCTTCCTTCCCATTCTGCACCCCCACTTTCTTCCTGCCCCTCACAGAATCAGAGCATTCACACTGTACAGGGAGCTGGACTTTTATGGCACCACCCTGCAACTTCCTCAGTGGTGACCTCAGATTTACTCCTTTGTGAAAGGACTTTCTTGTGGTTCAGAGTGTGACTTTATGATTGGCAAAGGGCAGACTGGTCCAGTGGCTTACTCGTTGGTCCCCCACAGAGTGAACTGTCATAACTGAACACTAACTCCAGTTTCTATTCAGGACTGATGCCCTGTGCCCACGCTCTGTTTAGGTTTCTCTGTGTCTCTTTCACTTGACTGGGAAAATCTTGAGGGCAAAGGACATGACTTTTGCATCTGTTAGGCCTCACTGTCTTCCAGGTACTGAATAGACATCCATTTACTTGGACACACTTACTGCATGTATCTTTTAAGTAATTGTAACGAGTTTGCTGGTGATCATTTTTTGTATATGTCAGTCATCTTGTAACAGGGTGGTCCCCAGGAAAGGGGGAAGTTTCGGAATTCCAGTTCTGCCCTATGTGGGTAGAGCTGGACAGGGATAAAAAAATACTGGAGAGAGGAGGACAGAGGAACAGAAGGAAGGGAGGAAGAAGGAAGTAGGATGGAATGCAGCAAGGAGACGTGGAGGAGGCACGTGGAGCAGAGGGACATGTGAAGAAACTGTGTTTGCTTTTTGGTCTTGGACTGGTTGGAACAGATGTGGGTGAGAGACCCGTGGGGAGGTTAGCAATGGCAGCTTTCATCTTGATTTTGATTTTGCTCTTTTCCTCCCAGATTTGTCTGACTTTTTCTGACCCTTTTCTATGGGTCTCTACTGAAAGGTCCTTTAGATGTGTGGCAGGCTTTTGGGCCTTGCTTTGGGCCAATCCTATTTCTCTGGACTTTTACCCTCAAGGAGATGGGTAACTTTGGATCCTTAACTTAGTAACTATATTCTTTGTCCTTTCTGTATTGTACCCTAGTTGTATTAAAGTTCCTTTCCATTAAAGGCCTTATGTATTTGTCTTGATGTGGCGGATGGCAGAACCCATTCAGAGAGGGCAGGTTTAGGGGTTCTGAGGTGCCCCTCTCCCTGTCCTGTAACAATCTTAGATGGGAGATTTTTGGAATGTATTCATAAATTTTATGTAGGAATCTAACCCAGCTTTCTAGTTGGAATTATCAACATCTTTTTTCAGTATCTACCAAGTATTACATGCTGTTGAAAATACCAAGATGTGGAAATGCCAGCTGCCACCCTCATACAATGAAGGTTCCATTGGGTAACCCTTCCCATAAAGTTCCCATAATGATTTGAATTTTCTGTCACTGGACTTCCTCCTTGTACTACTTATAGATCTATTTTCATATCTTGCTGAAGATAAATAATCTCTCTTATTCTTGGCAACTAACATACTACCTGCACATAGCGGGTGTTCAATAAATGTTTGCTGAATGAGAGAATGAAACACAAGGAATTACAAAGGATAAAAAAGAATATTAAATATTATATCCATTTACATGGATCTTATATTCCAATTAGGGAAATAACTACCTAGATAATCTGACCATAACATTCTATGCTTAATAAACATTCACTGTATCTTAATAAATTACAATTAAAGAAACAACACCCAATTAAGGAGAAAAATGCTACACTTATCTAGAAGTGTATCTGTCCTCTAGGAGAGCACAATCAAGTGTGATGTAATAAAAATGTCCCAAATGTATTATTCATCCAGTTTGGTTTTCTGACAGTCTTAGAGTGGATAGAAAAGGTTTCCCTGAGGAAGGTCTTTTTAAAAACTGTGAAAAGTCTGCGATTTTACCCTACTTGCGAGCTGAAATGTCGGTCTGACACATTTTCATGGCTGCTGGCAGAAGACAGAAGACTCCTTGGTTGGAGACAATGGAGCAGGGATTTTACCTTCACATTGGTGCTCCGTGTCCACCAAGTCCCTTAGGGGTGGTATAGGGCAGCTCCAGGGGAGTCTGTGGGTTTGTCTTCTTACATGGCAGGGAGAGGAGCACCCAGAACCCCCAAGCCTGCCCTCTCTGAATGGGTTCTGCCATCCGCCGCATTAAGACAAACATACAAAACCTTTAATGGAAA
>JAGFMF010011655.1:2007091-2018411 GCA_019455555.1 Galemys pyrenaicus | reverse complement strand
CCTTGCTGTTCTCCATCTTCCTTCCTTCCTTCTCTCTTCTCTGCAGAAATCTTCTTTTCCTCCTCAGCTCCACCCACTTAGGGCGGAACCAGGATTTTTGGAACTTCCCCCTTTCCTGGGACCACCCTGTTACAGTCTCACACCTAAGGAAACCCCTGTCCTCTGGTTTTGCTATTCACAAACCTGTCTAATCTTGGTCTCAGAGGGAGACCTTATCCTTATTATCCTTGTGAGTAAACGAATCTATCCTCTCCCAGAAGATGAATTACAAGATTGATTGCAATATGAGCATTTTTGAAAGGACAGTCCAGAATAGACATCATCACTGTCTTTTCTCAGAAGATGGACAGAAACACGGAGACCCAAGGAGTACCTTCTTCCGACAGTCTTTTTTTTTTTTAATATTTATTTATCTGGCCTGGGCCACATATGTAGGTGAGAGGTTTCACCAGAGACAGAGTGGGGGACAGAACAGGCAGATGTACTGAAATACAATGCTGAGGGGAGCAGCAGGTGAGGCAGGAGAGGTCTGCTACGCTGTATGGGTTACCTCCCTGGCTGGGGATGGGACTCTTGCTGCAGTAGCTGCAGATAGCGTCATAGTGGTGCGCTTTAACCTCTTGTACCACCAGGGAGGCCCCCAACAGTCTTAATTAGATCATTGAAAATTGGGTGTGATTTGTTCAAGCAATAGGAAAAGAATCTTTTAGGACAAAGAATTTCATGTGCTCATAATTATTTCATGATAGACCTCTCCGGGCACTGGGTTCTATTTATCTGTAAAATTAGAATATTAATAGCTACCTCCAAAGCGTACTGTGAATATTATGAGATAATATATGTATGGCATCCAGCCTGGTGCCTGACATATAGCAAATGCCAAGCTGTTATCTCTTTCTCTAGACTGTATAGCAGGCAGCTCTGTAGACTGCCCTGACATTAAGGCAGGGTGAATGAAAGGCATTCACTGAGTCATTGCAAACTTTTTAACTGAGCATCTACTATGTGGCATCAGGCTATACACCAGAATTTAAGTTTATATCTGCTAAGTGGGGAAAATATGGGAAAGTAAAATTACCTTGCTTCCAACAAATAAAATTCAAAAAGCATGCCTCCAAAGTTTTACAGCAACTTCAGCTGACTAGAAAGGCAGGTAATTATTGGGACATAACTTAAAATAAGTCAAATAAGCCAAAATGTAAAAAAAGAACAGAGAAATACATCGAAGCTCTTTGACAGCATGCACCCATCAACAGCATGCTTTTTCAGGCTCATATGAAAAAGAATACCAATAACTGTTGCAAGCAAATGTCAACTAAATATTATTGCCAAATATGCATAGTTGTTAAATCATTTATTTGCTAAATATTTATTATTAACTACATGTTCTGTATAGTGATAGGTGCTGGAATTCAAAGATCAAAGCAGGAATTTCTTGGAGGATAAGATGGCCCCTAAAGGAAATGGGTTTGTGTTTTTCACAAGCTGGTGTCAACATTTATCTACATAGGAATGGAGAGAGAATGTGAGAATCTAGAAGTACTGTGAATAAATATTATATTTAAGGATGACTAGATTATTGATTCATTGTATAATCCTAAATTTGACCTTGAAGAAGAAAAGGAAATTGTTTAAAATTTTGTTTTTATCTATGGGGAAGGTAAACATTTATTATAAAATAGTTGTGTTTAAGTGTGAACTATTTGATAGTATAATTTTAGGGACAGAAGACTTACTTTCAGGGTGAGGAGGGACCTGAGCATTTAACACCATGTTAAAGTCTGTTTGATGCATTAGAATAGTGTATGAAAACGCATCTCCAGTTGGCTTTTCTGGAAACTTTTTTCCTATCTTGTTTCTAGTGCAGTGTAGACTAAATTCCAACTCCAGTTGTTTTTCTAAAACCTGTCTACAGGGGCTGGATTGTGAGAAATGGTACATACTATTTGACGGCTGAGTGATGAAACTAAACAGGAGAGGTGATTACATTTGACATAAAAAACTGAGGACAAAGGTATGCAAGCCAAACCAAAGAAAGAAGCATTCCATTCTTCATTTCTGTTCGTTACTCACGGCTCATGAGACAGCCTTCAGCCCCTATTGAGTTGGCCTTATATTGGATAACTTAAGGAAGAGCATGTTGGATCCAGTAGGTCATATTGTTATAGGGCAACCCTAATATAAAATGGGTTTGCCTGACTGGGTCCTCACCCACGCGCTCGAAAGGCACTTACAGTAAGTCCCAACTGCAGGCACACACACAAAACTTAATAAAGGGTTTTATTTACAAGAGAAGGGAAAATAGCGTAGTGAATAACACAAGAAGAGAGGGATAAAAATCTGTAAATGTCCTACCAGTTCCTCGGAGCTGGAACCCAACAGCAAGCCAAGACCTGGCTCCTAAGGAATAAAGGGGCTCCCAAGGCCCACATGTCTGCTTTTATACTCAGCCTGGCTGCTTAACTCCACCCTCAGGTCCCAGTGATCCACTCTTTGATAATGACCTTATGGGATTTGTAGTTCCTGGGTATTGTAGGTCTGGAGCGAGGGTTGAAGTCCATAACCTATTTGTGTAATCGATTCAGGACATTTCCCCCCTAACAATATGATTTAAATGACCTTAAGAAGTCTCCACCTGCCAAACTCTCCACTACTGCCCAGTGCTGCCCAGCTGACTATATTCAAGTCAAATCCTCTTTTAGGTCTTGGCTTTCCCCAGAGAGAGAAAACACATTATTAGGTACACCTTAGTATGGATTCCTTTGTTCTGACCTGAGTTTGTAAAACAAGAATGCCTGGCACAAAATGCTGAAAGTGAGAGAAGACAAGACTGAAGAAATCCCAGCTGAGAAAGCATCTTGTCTCTTCCACACGTTGTTTTCCCTTGGGGCCCCCTTGTTAACCAGATTTACTGCTAAATCCCAACATAGTTTCTTAAACCTTTCAGAAATAATGAAAGTGACAGTGCAGGATCATAATAATCCATCACAACTCCCTTCCTCTCTAAGTCCTGCTAGTGGCTGCTACCTTGAAAGGTCAGGTCCACACCAGTTTTTCCTAAGCCTGCCAGGTCTCCAAGGTCCTTGTACAGAAGCATTTCGATGTAAGAACACTGCAATATAGAGAGTGCCATTTTTGTGAAATCAAAGCACTTTTATCTTTGTTCCACACAAAGTGCTTTGCTGTTTCTCACTGAACTTGACCCTGATTGATAAGTCTTTTCCATTTCTACTAGGTAATGACAGGTGTGAGCAGGAATGGTGTTCACCCAGGGCTGGGATTAATACTTAGAGAGCTCTCCCTGGCTGCCCTTCCTCCCCCACAATTTTCTCTCAGTGGACTTCCAAGGAAGATTTCATTTAGCCAGCTGTTTGCTCTGATTTTACATGATGGTTCTGTGTTCAGCAGGCACAAAACTCCCTGATATTCCCATTGGGATTATCAGAAGCAACGGAGAACAATGAGTTCTTTTTATGTTGAAAATAGAGATTTAAAAATTATTCATGATCCTTACATCTAGCATTCTCATCCCCGTGGACCCCTTTCACTAATTAGCTATGCAACTCTTTATACCAAAACTTAGCTACATATTAATCTTTTAGTTTTATTGGTAAGGTGTTGTAGGGTAAAGGTTGATCAGGTATTTCCACCCTCCCACCACTGGTGATGGACACCTGCGGTGCTGCGAGCATTCCAGGCTGGGCATGTGCAAGTGGGCGCACCTGTGTTGGACACGGGCATAAATGGGCGGCGTCATGAGGACGCCAGAACTGTGAGAACTGCGAGCACCAACAGACAACTGCGAGAACTGACAGCAGCAGCAAAGAAGCAGCCGAGAGGATGAGATGTGCTGGGGGCTGGGAGGCATGCCAGCCCCCCCAGCCCCCCAGCACCCATGTACCTAGCCACCTCTACTAAATAAAGTATGAAAGCCACCAAGGGCTCCAAGATTCTCCTTCCCTGACCTGTCTGCACAGAACCATCCCGAACCTTTCTCCAGTGCCGCCTCCTTCCTGCCACTACAGGTGTCTTGATCTTCCTCCTATACACAGTATACACTTATATTTAGATAGTGCCTGTTTCCAAAAAATGTATGTAAAATTAAGTTTAGGTCTTAGTTTAACATTAATTCTGATTCTATTGGTAAGTGCCATTTCAAATTTGTCTATTTAGAATCATTGGGCCACCTCTAAAATTAAGTTGCTAGTTAAGTCCAATTAATACAAAACACAAAGTGAACATTTATGAAGTGCCTACTATGTGCTAGGTGGTGATAGGTATTTTACATCAACTACTTACACTAAATCTTCACAACACTGTGGTTAGTTATCTTCATCCTACAGATAAGGAACATGTCTTACCCTAAAACCTAAGTTTTTGACTAAACTGTATGAATCATGAATCTTGGGGATTATATAGCGGTTTTCCAAAATACAGGATGGATGCCAAAGAATGTGATATAGAAAACATTATACTTGATGCATTAAGTGCCACACTTTTCTCATGATTTTTAACCCTTCTGATAATTCAGTTCTGTTGTATGTCTAACACTTGATCATCTCCTTTTTTATCAAATAAAAAGTCTCAGAATCAGATTTTGAAGTCCTAGCTAGATACAAGTGTTTCCTCTTCAGTGTAATTATATTTATAGTTACAGTCTACCTATGGATGATTACACTGAGTTTCTATTTTAAGAGTCACAAAGTTTTACTTTGAAAACAAATGTATTAAGAATTTTAAAAAGTGAACCTATTTAAATTTTAAAAAGGCTTATAAATAATAAGTCAGTGGGGTACACACACATACACACACAAATACAGACACAAGGTAAATATCACAAAGCTATCCAAAGAAATCTAGGTGTTAGGGGTAATAAAAGAAACTCACATGATACCATTGAAGAAACTGAAGCTTAGGGAGAGGTAATTAAGTGTCCATTAAGGTTTCCTAAGTTACTGAGATATGATCATTTACTTTTTAAGACATACAGTGATCCTATAAGCAAGTCCATTTTTGCTGTTATTCTGTTTCCTCTGGTGAAGGCATCAGACATCTTCCAACTAGCAAAAACAGACTAGCATTAAGAGAACCAGAGCCGGGCCTCCCTGGCAGTGCAGTGGGTTAAGCAATGCAGTATGAAACAAACCGCAGCCACTGAAGCACGAGTTCGAATCCCTGCTGCAGATGGGAGGGGGGGAACCCACGTGGTGTGGCAGACCTCTCCTGCCTCGCCCACCGCTGCCCTCAGCAGTGTGTTTCTGTCAGTCTGCCTGTTCTGCTCCCCACTCTGGTGAATCCTCTCACCTTCCGCGCCTCTGGCCTGTATCCCAGCTCTTGTGTGCATAAATAAATCTTAAAAAAGAAAAAAAAAAAGAAAACCAGAGCCATAACATAGCTCTGGAAGCAATCATGTAGTTTCAATATTCTTCTGTAATGAGTGGTGAAATTTAAATGGGTGATATTTTAGATTAGTTTGACAAACAGGGAATTCAGAGTAAATCGTATTTTTAAAAAATTTACATTAGTATATCTAGATATTTCAATATAGGTCAGCAAATTCAAGTATAAGCTGTAGCTGTTACTATAAAGTTCATTTAGTGGTAGGAAAGTAGGCAGACACTAGAAATTTTAACAACAGTTTTCCAACATTACCTCTTAGAAATACAATTATGAGAACAGCCTCTTTAAAGCCTTTGAAGTAACTGTCCAAGTGTACCTCTGGCAACATATTGCTTTTAGTAGCAGAAGCAATGTAAACTGCTTTCATCAAATATACCTGCATTTCCATTCAGCTCCTCGGGACCCACAAGACACCCAGTATTCTGCTTACTCTAAAAAAGTGTTATTTATTAATAGACTCCGTGGATCTATTTGGGGTTATTATATATACCCATATACCCATTTTTTTTTAACAGAACTTAAAATTCTCAACCTTGTATATATGAGCTCACACTGAATTTAATAAACAAGAGATCTCAGGAGCTAGAATTGGGTTCCTCAAAATTACAGCCCTTTATAAAATCAATGGTTTTAACCTACTATTTATCTTAATTAAAAGGTACACACTAAGTATTAATAACACCAAAGATGATGGAAAACTAAATATGTGTTTTAAGAGCAAGAGAAAGGGCAAATGACAAAAGCTATAGCATTCAAAATGAACTTCTGGCCACACATAGATGATAGAACTTAAAATGTGGCTGGTGCTTATACCATAAACAAAAACTAGACCAGAAGGGCTCAAAGACCTAAACATAAGAGCTAAAATTCTTCAACAGTGGATGTTTCAATTATTTCCTGAATATGACACCAAAAGCATAGATGACAAGAGAAATATAACTTCATCAAAATTCAAAACTTTGTGCACCAAAGAACACTGTTAAGAGTGAAAAAGAAACCCACAGAATGGGAGAAAATATTTCAGTCATGTATCTGATAAGGAGTTATAATTAGTACCCTAGAACAAAGAACTAACAATGCAACAATCAATGACAACTTGGTCAAAGGCCTTGAACAGACACTTCTCCAAAAATATACCAACAGCTGATAAGTACATGAAAAAGTTGGTCAACATCACTACTTAACGAAATGCAAATGAAAACTACAATCAGATGACACTTTACACCTAATTAGATAGCAAATAAACCAACAAAAAATCAGGAATAAGCATTGACAAGGATATGGAGGAATTAGATCTCTAGTATATGGCTAGTAGAAATTTAATATGGTACAGCCACAGTGGAAAACAGCATGGTGGTTCCTCAAAAAATTCAATATACACTTATCATGATTCACCAATATCACTTTGGGATAAACACCAAAAAGAACTGAAACAAGGACTTGAACATTATTTGTATTCCAATGTTTTAAGAAGCATTATTCACAATAATCAAAATAGAAACCCAAACAAACATCATAAACAGAACGTTATATATAAATATATAAAGGAATATTACTCAGCTTTAAAAAGGGGATTCTGATATAGACCACAACACAAGAATTTTGAGGTCATTGTACCAAGTGAAATAAGAGACACAAAAGGAAAAACACTATGATTCCATTTACACCAGGTACCTAGAGTAGTCAAATTCATAGAAACAGAAAGTAGAATAATGTTTATCCTTTTTTTGAGATGGGGGAAATGTAAGAATGGAGTTATTGCTTAATGAGTGGAGTTTCTATTTTTGATGGCTAAAATAATTCTGGATAGTAGTCATGGTTGAATGTACAACTTAAAAGCGATAATGATGATAAATGTTTTGTTGTGTATACTTATCACAATAAAAATGTGACTAGTGTGAGGAACTGAAATTTTAATTTATATGCTTATAAAACTGGTAATTCAGCCACTGGAAAACTTTTATGTTAAGGTACACATCTCCTTTCACTCCTAGGGAAAAGTATTCCATTTCACATACAATTTACATTGTAAATTATAAAGTCTTTAAGCAGTCTTCAACCACAGGTAACAGGCATCTAAGTATCTACAGAAGTACTGATACACACACAAGTTGAATTCACAGAAGCACATATAGAGTACATGTCAATACTATCAAATTTTTTTATTTTTGTCATTGACAACACACACAACATTGATTGTATCATTGTTTGGTTTCCTTAAATATTACTTACATAGGCATTAAAAATATATGTTTACATTTAAGAAAAGTAACACATTAAGTCCTCTGTAAACATAACTCCTCAAATATATTTCCTGTTTTGTTTCATACATAAGTAACTTAATCTATAGTCATAAATAAAACTATTAATTCTAATGACCCAAAAGTATATACAAATATGGGAGTTTGACAAAGTGTTCTCTTATGATTTATAAATGGAAACATGCAGTGTTTGCAATGTTTATTATCAAATAAATGTCTTATCACAAGTTGTTATTACCCCCCAACTACTTTGTCAATAGACCTTCTAGTGCACCTGGTAAAGATACCATGCATTTAAAGTCAATATAATCCAAAGATGAGATTTTTAAAACAACTGTACAGAAGGTTGCCATTAAATATTAAGACTTATTAAAAACACTTCAGCTTGTCTGAAGAACAAATAATCCTGCTAAAGAGTAAAAGCTTGTGTTATCATTCAAATGGAAGCTAAGAAAGTCTAATATTTAAGAAACAATAAAATTGAAGTTGTATCAGGCTTGAAAAATATTGCATTGAGATTCTATTACAGAACAGAATCAATATTAACCTAAATTTTCTAAAATTTATTATGAACCACCATTGTCATAAATTAAAACTTCCAGGGCAAAAAAAAAGACACACAAAAATAACCCTAAAAAGGCATGTTATAATCCCTGATAAAGAACTTTTGATTAGTTTTTAATGACTTGACATCTCTTTTTGTTCAGAAAATATTAACATATTTTGTTGAAAGATATCTCCTAGTGATTTATTAATCAAGATTTATTAGGTAAGCGCTCAAATGATTTTTCTATAATAAATGAAAAGATTTTTTCATGTTGGAAATGTTTCATTATACATTGTTTTTTTAGGCCATCATTTGCAGAGTATAAACTCAGAATGAAACACATTCTCAATTAATATTCTTATTATATTTAAATGATTCAAACAACACAATACTAAGCCTAGCACTGCCATTACTTTTAAAAAAAGTTTAAGTCTCCAAGTTTTATTTTTCAACTGGTTGACCTGGTTCTTATCTATTAACTGCACACTTTATGTTTAAAAAAGTAAATATTCTTTGTTAAGGAGCAGATTTCAATAAATGTTTTCCTGTTCTCATTAAAATCAAAGGTTCTGATACACATAATGAATCTAAATCAAAATTTATGAATGGTGGCTGAAATTCTGACAACTTCCAGCTTAATACAACACAAATCCTGTTATTTTGCACAAGCAATTCAAAATTAACATTTATAATGGAAATGTCAACAAGTCATAACTATTACATTACTACTGATGGGCTCCACTATACTTCAACCAGGCACAGCAGATGTGCATATCGGACAGAGACTGCTTAGACAATTAAAGCTATTAGAGCTACGAATAACGAATACATAAATATGAACACAGAAATGGTGAACCATTCAAGATGTTTTAAAAAAAGTAAGATGTAACATAAAAATATCTGAGAGTTCTCTGTAAGCCACTCTCCACTTATTTATAAAGCTATGGTTTTATAATTCTCTTAAAAAAGAAAATGTGTCTACACTGCTGCATGCAGTAATTGCATTGTACATTCTTGAAAACAATGTGATCTTCAAATCCTTTTGCAGAGTTTGACATATCTCATCAGGATTTCTCTAGAAAGTCAGCTTGTCGAATTTTCAGCAGCCTAGAACAAGAAAGTAAGATTCATTATAATAAAACTGTAGAAAAAGAAACACCATGATGATAAATTTGTTGATATTACACTGTCATTAACAAATATTTCTTCCCCCATATACATCAAGCCACTTTTATCATGCGATTGCAGTGGTTTTCACTTTTTACAGTGCATCAGAACTACCATTCTAAACTTACTGCTTTGCTAACAGCAGAAAATTGTTTTATCATCTTAAATAGTCAATATAAAATTATACTGCAACTTGAAAATTAACCTATAGCAGGCCTTATTCTTTATTAGTGTGTTTCATAATGTTTCATTATTGTGAAAGGGAATAAAGAATTAAAAAACTTTTTTATTACGCTTTTCAGGTAAAGAAAAAGGATCAAAGAAGAATGAACAAATGGCTAATACTGCTTCGCCTATAACACAGAGCATTTTACTTTCCCTGATTAGTTTGCAGAAATATCCAGATACCATATCATTCATCAATGCATGACTTGATGTATTTCTAAAAGGATTTTTATTTTTTAATTTTTTATGCATACAGGAGCACGCATACAGGCCAGAGGTGCGGGAGGTGAAAGGATTCCCCAGAGACAGAGTGGGGAGTAGAACAGGCAGATTGACTGAAAGACACTGCTGAGGGGAGCATCAGGCGAGGCAGGAGAGGTCTGATGCGCCATGTGGGTCCCCTCCCTGGCCGGGGATCGAACTCACGCTCCTGTGCGGTGGACGCTTCACAGTGTGGTGCTCAACGTGCTGCGCCACCAGGAAGACCCTGTATTTCTAAAAGGATTTTTAAGAAATTATTTCTCAGGCATCCCTGGTGGCACAAGGGTTACGTCTCAGCACAACGAAGCTATCAGCAGCCACTGCAACATGGGTTCGATCCCTGGCCTGGGTGGTGACTCACATGGCACAATACACCTGTCCCCTTAGCAGCACGTTTCAGTAAGTCCTCCTGCTCTGCTCCCTACTCCGTCTCTGGTGAATCCTCTCACCCTTCCACACCTCTGGCCTACACCCCAGCTCTTGTATACATAAGTAAATAAAATGAATCTTAAAAAAAAAACCAGATTTCTTGATATCAGATAGGAAAATTATTTTAAATGCATTACATTTTAGAAATACATTGCAAACTTTTATTTATATTTCAATTTCCTAATCAAAATTTGCTTTTAAATTTAGTCTAAGCATAGAGGTCTTTCATGAAAATCCCTTGTGATATTAGGAAAAGTGCAGGCAACTCAATTTTCAACAGGGCTTAACCCATTCTCTGTAGTCAACAGCATCTACCTTGTTTTGCTATGTAGTTGCTCAGAGAACTATCCTAAACTAGCCTCTCCCATTCTTTGAATTTACTATTTAAAGGAATTAAAACCTAGCTTGAAAAAAGTGCCTACTTTCTTCTAAAAAGTCTACTTGCCACCCTTCTAGTTTCTTTTTAAAAATATTTATTTATTTACGCATACAAGAACTGGGGAGTAGGCCAGAGGTGCAGGGATGGGCGGACAGGAAAGGAGACAAGAGGATGGTGAAAGGATTCACCAGAGACAGAGTGGGGAGAAGAACAGGCAGATCTACTGAAATACACTGCTGAAGGGAGCAGCTGGTAAGACAGGAGAGTTCTGCTGCGCCATGTGGGTCTGCTCCCTGGCCGAAGATTGAACTTGATGCTCTATTGGCTGCAGACAGCTTCACAGTGATGAGACTTAACCCCTTGCACCACCAGGGAGGCCCCTACCCTCCTAATTTCTTATATTAGCTTTTGCACATACCCTTTTAGTACTTCTTCCTAAACTGATTCTCAGTGTATCTACTACAAAGATCCCATGCTTGGACATCTATCCAAAGAACATGAAATCAATTAAAAATATGGTACGTGGGCCTCCCCGGTGGCGCAGTGGGTTGGGCGGCGCACTATGAAGCAAACCGCAGCCACTGCAGCACGAGTTCGATCCCTGCTGCCGGCCAGGGAGGGGACCCACATGGCGCGGCAGACCTCTCCTGC
>JAGFMF010011655.1:1959077-2006937 GCA_019455555.1 Galemys pyrenaicus | reverse complement strand
TTCTGCTCCCGCTCTCTGTGGTGAATCCTCTCACCCCCCACACCTCTGGCCTGTACCCCAGTGCTTGTACGCATAAATAAATCTTTAAAAAAAAAAAAATATGGTACGTGGTATTTTCTACACTGATTATTGCAGCATTATTTATATAATACCTAGGACATGAAAACAACCTAAATAGCCACTACAAGAAGAGTGGATCAAGAATATGTGTTATATTCATACCGATTACTACTGAGTAATAAGGAAAGACTAAATGTTGCCACTTATAGCAAAATGGAAGGAACTGAAGGGAATTATGTACAGTAAAGCAAGTCAGAATAAGAAATATTGGCATTTACACAGCAGACAATTCAACCAAGCAAAATACTTGTAAAAACTAGCAAAAAATAATAAAGGAAATGAAGTTTCTGAGTTTAAGAGGTAAGAAGGTCAAAAGGATATAAGGAATGGTTATGGGGGTGGGGGTGGGGGATGTGAGGGGTTGGGAGAAAAGAGAGAATAACCTATAAATAGGACATAAAACCCAGAAAAATCAGTAAGAATCTGAAAAGATACCTCACAAAGGAGGATGTCATAAGAAACAAACAAGAAAAAACCCATTCGACCTCATTTAGTACTCAAATGCAAATAAGCCACACGAGAAGCCCATATACACATCAGAATGAACAAAATGAAAGACTTGCAATAATAAGCAAAAGAACAGGCAAGACTTGGAACAAGGTATTCCTATGCTACTGGTGGGAATTATCAGTTAATACAATTACTTCAGAAAAGTCTGGTATTACCTACTGAAGTTAAAGTTATACATTATTTAAAATATAGCATTTTTACTGTTATATACACACCCCACAGAAATATACGTATACAAGTATCAAGAGACACAGACAACTACACACACAGTCACACATTGATAATAGCCCTTCACTGGAAGCAGACTATTACTCATTCACAGCAGGAAGGATAAATATAATGTATTTGTACAATGATTATGACAGTGGAAGGAAATATATTACGGGTACATGTAAATGAACTGAACAAACTTAAGAACTCAGCAGAAAGACTTAAGTTCACAATTTTACAAAACTAAACAGCAGTATTTAGAGATCCACAATAAGCTAGTAAAAGAAAGTGCCTGCTGTGAAAGTCAGGGCAGCAGTTACTGGAGGACAGCGCAGGAAAGAGAAGTTGAGGTTAATGATGAGGGGAGCACAAAGAGCACTTCGAGGGTGCCAGAAATGAGATTTGTATGGATATTTGATTTATGACACACTTTTGCTCTGTCAACGTGTTTTGTTTACCTTTTTAAATTTAAAAACCAAAAAGCTTATTTAAAAAAGAATGGAACAAGTACCCAAATCACTACAGCTTACAGGGAGTAACAATCTGAGATGGTTAAGTTACATGCATCATATAGTTCCACTTTCTCAAAGAAAACAGAAAGGCTAGAGAAACTACTTGCTATGGACAAATCTTAAGGACTAATTTGAAGTTTCAGTCTTCATGGTAAGTTAGTACTACAGAAACATGAAAATAAAATCACATGATTTTAAATCAGTGCATGTAAGCAAGAAAGAAACATTTTCCCTGTTCTCAGCCTCAGCAATTAGGAGGGAATTCGAATTTGGAAAAAGGTGGTCCTCTGTGGTTCCTCAATCTACTAAGAATGGAACTTCCATATGATCCAGCAATCCCACTCTTAGGAATATACCCAAAAGACACAAAAACACTCATTCAAAAGAATACCTGCACCCCTATGTTTATAGCAGCACTCTTTACAATAGGTAAGACCTGGAAACAACCTAAATGCCCAAACACAGATGAGTGGATCGGGAAGCTGTGGTACATATACACAGTGGAATACTACTCAGCAATCAAAAATGAAAAACTAGACGCATTCATAGGAACATGGATGGAACTGGAAGGGATTATGCTCAGCAAAGTAAGTCAGAAGGCAAAAGAAAAATACCAGATGGTTCCTCCCCTAGGAGGAATATAAGGGAACCAAATAAAGATCAAGGGAAGGAACAGAAACAATAATAATAATAACAAGAAAGAAACAAAAACTACAAATGAAAAGACAAAGACAAACTGGGGACACTAGGTGGGGAGGGGAGAGGGGAAGGGTGGAGGGCAGATGGGAGCAACGGGGACTAAGGTGATGGTGCACTGGTGTTATGGTGATGGGGAATACATGGGGATTACAACTGATGTCAAATATATGTAAATAAAAAATTTATATTTAAAAATATGTAAATAATAAAAAAATGTATTTCATCCAGTTACAAAAAAAATATATTTAAATTGGAAAAAAAAAAAAAGGTAGTCCTCTGGGTCATGGTGGCACCTATCCTTGATCTCTTCAGCAGTCCTTCATCTCTTGTCCACTCTGAGAGTCACTCCTCCATTTCCGTGAAGGACAACACATGTTCACAGATAGATTAACGCTATAGGCCAGTTTCCTGTCTGCAGAATCTTGAAAGTCTGACAAACTTCCCTTTCTTTTGTACTGTCCCTGCCCCTTTCACTTCTGGCTGGCTGTGGACTGTATGGAATCTGAGTCACAACTTCTCTCTCCACCGAAAGGCTGACAGCCACGCTTCTGGCTGTTTCCTGAGCACACTATTTTTTGAGAGTTTTCCAGACCAAGTGTCGGTTCTCTGTTGACCAGTTCCTTCTTCAATTCTCAGTTCTCTTACACATTTATTAGAAGCAACAAGGAGAAATAAAGCTATACTTTCCACATTTTGCTAAGAAATTTCAACTAAATATCTAAGTTCATTACTTAGAAGTTTATCTTCCTCCTGAGAGTAGAATATAATTCAACATAATGCTACCACTTTATAGCAAGAATAGCCTTTCCTCCAACATCCAATGTTCCTCACCACAAACTTCTTGGTATTTTTAGCAATAATCTGTTCATAATGAGACATACATATACAGACATATATTTTCTAAGACACTTGAAACTTTCTCTGTAATTCTCTCTTCTGAGCTCACCAGAATCTTCTTTAATGTCCATAGTTCTACCAAAAGTCTCTTCAAGGCAAGCTGTGCTTCTTCTATCAAGCACCTTTAAATTTTCCAATCTTTACTCACCATCCAATTCCAAGTCACGTCCACATTTTCATGTATTACTTAAAAAGCAGCACCCCACTACCTAGCAGTAAACTCTGTGTTACATTTCTAAGATTTCCCTAACAAAGCACCACAAACTGGGTCAGTTAGAACAACAGAAATTTAGTTTCTCAGTTCTGGAAGTTAGAACACCACAATTAAGATGTCAGCAGGAAGGGATTATGCTCAGTGAAATAAGTCAGAAGGCGAAAGAAAAATACTGGATAGTTTCCCCCCTAGGAGGAATATAAGTGAACCAAATAAGGATCAAGGAAAAGAATAAAAGCAACAATAATAATAAAAACACAACAAAAACAAAAGGACAAGGACAAATTGGGGACACGTGGTGGACAGGGGAGGGTGAGGGTTGAGGGCAGATACATGGGGATTACAATTGATGTCAAATATATATAAATAAATAAATTAAAAAAAATGTCAGCAGGGCCATGCCTTCTCTGAAGACTAGCAGAGGATCTTTCCTTGCCTCTTCCACTCCTGGTGGCTGCTGACAACCCTTGGCCTTCTTTGGCTTGTAGGTGACATCACTCCTAATTCTGCCTGTTGTAAAGTTGTGTGCTGCTCTCTACAAACTGGGTCTTCACATGGTGTTCTCTTTATCTGCTTCCAAATTTCCCATCTTATAAGCACATCATTAGCCCATTACAATCTTATCTTAATTTGATTACTAAGCAAATACACTATTTCCAAGTAAGGTCATAATCCCATGTATCAGACATGAGCTTATCTTTATTGGAGCAGAAACAATTTTACCAAAAAAAAAAAAAAAAAAAAAAACAAAACCCATAGAAAATTCTAAAAANTATTGGAGCAGAAACAATTTTACCAAAAAAAAAAAAAAAAAAAAAAACAAAACCCATAGAAAATTCTAAACACAGTTGGGGACTTTCTGGAAACGATAACACGGTCTATGATAATAGCAATTTTTGTGAACATATACCACTAAGTTCCTGATCTTCAGAATTTCTCCTGATGGTGACAGAAGCTGGTTTAATCTTGTTCAACTAGGATCTTTATAGATTTCATCATTAATCATTTTCTAAACAAAAGCATGTTTACTTAAAATGAACTAACATAATTCTCTAACCTTCAGTGCTTCAGTGGCCTTTCGAAGTTCTTTAATAACTGATGATAAAGCTTCTGGATTAATTCCTTGTTCACAAAGTCGTACACAAATAGACAGAGTTTCCATATCTAAGCCAGTATTCAATATTCTTGAAATCTCAAGCAGAACTGAAAAGATAGAGAAAACTGTTTAAACCTTACATATGCACATTAATACTTTTGTTTTCAATTCATACAATACAAAGAACTAGCATAGTATCACTAGATTTGGAAATTGACTTCTAATACTGTTTTGTCTTTACTCAGCTCTAGAAACTTATAGATAACCTCCCTCCCTCTTTTATATCTTGGCTTATATTCTACTGCATTTACTATGTATCTAAAATGTATGCGTTATTATCAGGATTAGTCTATTTCTTCATTTTTTCAGTTATGATTTTACAATATAAAACATTCTATTTTATGAAAACGTTAGACATTATTTCACTATCATCCTATTTTGAATTGTGTAGGTCTCATGTTTCCTCTATTAAAATATTATGATTAGCAATATCAGTACTAATTTCATTAGACTAAATTGCTAGAAATAGAACTGCTCAGTTAGTAATATACATACTTAAGGCTTTAAAAATGTTACATTTGAGGGGCCTCCCAGGTGGCCTAGGGTTTAAATCCCAGTGCTTTCACTTCTATAGCCTGAGTTTGATCCCTGACCAGGGAGCTAAGCCACATGACATAGCAGACCTCACCTGCCTGGCATGCTGCTCCCCTAAGCAGTTTATTTCAATAAATCTACCTGATCTGTTCCCCACTCTGTCTGATGAATCCACTCACCCCTCACACCTTTGGCCTACACCCCAGTTCTTATACACAAAAATAAAATTTAAAAAGCCTTTTAAAAAGTTTACAATTTGAGAGTATACATGTCTGTTGAATCTACTGAACACTTTCATTTTTTAACTTCACTTTCATAGTACTTCATTTTATTGTAGTATTATCTTTGACATGCAAGCACTAACATAGAGAACCACAGGCTATAAATATGTAGATTCAACCAGGCTTTGTCTTACAGCGGTTACTTTACTGAATGCATTTCTTCTATCATTTTTCTCCTGGCATTATGCTTACAAAATTATTTAGTATACAAAGGTTATATAATTATTCAATATTCTCTTCTAGCACTCTAAAGTTTACCTCACTCCCCCCATAAACATTTGAATCCCTGGAGTGTGGGTGGAAGATAAGACTTAACCTTTTCACAGAAAGTCTGAAGTATTCATGTGGTTAAAGGGGTCCTTTCTACTTTTTCGTGTGCGAATCATTTTCATCTCTAGAAGTTTAATTTGCGTCTCTAAATAAATGTTTTCAACACTTCCACTTAACTTTCTGAACACGTGGAGAACAGTTTTAATGTCCTCGTTTGCTAATTCTAACATCTGTGTCAATTTTACATGTTTTAACTGATGGAATTTTTCTCCTCACTTGGGTCACATTTTTCTGCTTTGCATACCTAATTTTTAGAATACCAGACATCATAAATTTTACCTTGTTGGATGTTGGGTATTTCTATACATTTTCTCTAGCTTTGTTATGAGATGCAGTTATCTGGAAACTGTGTGATCGTTTTAGGTCTTCACTGAGGTAAAAACCCTCTTGAGAGTTCTGCCCATTGTCTAATGAACTATGAAGTTTTCCATTCTAGCAGGTAGAAACAGGTACTATTCTTAGTCCTGTGGAAACTGTTCCTTCCAATCCCTCTGGATGGTTCTTTCTTGGGTACTTGTTCACACACGTGCTAATCTAAGTTCTGCTGAATGCTGAGGGTGGGGTGAGGAAACCCTTCTGTAGATCTCCAGAATTCTCTGTGCAGCTATTTCTGCTCTGGTACTCTGTCCTGCAAACTCTTCCTGCCTTGGTCTCCCTAGAATCTAAGCAACTTCTGCTAAACTCAGGGTGTCTGCTGGGTTCTGCATGCCCCCCTTCCCCCCAGCACAAATCCTATAGTGTGGTCTAGAAACTCTGAAGGGACTTAAGCTGGGGAAACTACTGGATTCACGTTCATTTGTTTCCTGGCTGTCAGCTTCACTGTCCCTTGCTGCCTGTTGTTCCCTGCTTTGAAAACTGTTTTACCTGAGTTCTGTTGGTTGTTTTTGGGTAGGAGGGTAAATCCAGTCCTTGGTACATCCCCCTGGTTAGAAGCTGACAGTCTTTCCCATTTTCATTCCTTCAGTTCTGATATTCCAACATATCAATACTTTTTTTCAGTTGTATCCATACTTTCATTCATGTTATCTGTTGAATTTATTTTAAAAAGCTTATTTTAAGAGCTCTACATTTTCCCCATACTCATTTACCACAACTTCTAATCTCGTGCCTTTATTAGGTTATATTCCTATTCAGTCATTTTTGAGAGTTCTGTTTTCAAATATAAGCAAGCAGCAAAGTAAGCAGAAAAGAGTACGCTTTCTAGAGCCAGACTACCTAGGTTCAATTTCTAATGCTATTACTTAGTAAGCAAGATGAAGTGTCAGTAACTTTATCACTGTAAAATGGAGATAACAGTACTTATTTTACAACATTATGAAGATAAAGGGCATACTTAGAATTGTGCTTAGTGTACAGCAGTACTCAATAAGAGTTAGCCATTACTACTACTTTCTCTTTTTTTCCATGTTAGTTGTTTATGCTTTTCATATATCGGGTGTTTTATGGTTTTGAGCTAAAAGTGGACTGGTGATGAATCCTTGGATGTGAGATTACTTCAGATTAGCCTCAACCCTGTAGCTCATGCCTTGTGGAAGTATCCTGGCTTCAGACCCACAAGACAAATGCACTGTGAATCTCAATCCTTGGCCATGGCAGATGGCACATTTCTGTCCTCCAGCTTCTTTTCGGCAGGACAGCACGCTTTGTCAGGTTTCATTCCCAATCTCCTGCTGTGGTTCCCATCTGCTCCTTTCTTTGGGAAAAACCTCGCTCTTTCTAATCAATGGAGATTTCCTTTCTTGTTTTTGAACATGGCTGTGCTGATTATAGAGCATTAATATTATTTCAGGTCATTTCTATATACGTGGAATTAGAGAGTGATCCAAATTCATTTTTTTATATGCTTGGAACATAAAGTTGCAGCAAGTGTTAATCATTATCAATTTTCAGAGTAAAACATCAATTTCCTTAATTTTTAGGTTTTTTCTATACATAGATTCTACTTAACTCTTGTAAGTTCTTACTGCTGATAATCTAGGATGTTATTTATCTTTACTGTGCAGCCAACTACTTTAAAGAATTACATAGAAACTTCTAATGGTTTTGCTTGTTGATTTTCTTGTATAATCATTTCACCTACAAGTTAACAGTTTCATGTCCTTTCATGTCTTCTCCTTTTCTTCTCTTGAATTTCATGCTGCCTTTCAGGTCCATTTCAGTGCTACTATTTCTTCCTTTAGCTTTCTTTTAAAATTTACATTAGGGGCCTCCCTGGTGGCGCAAAGGGTTAAGTGTCAGCACTATGGAGCTTTCCGCAGGTACTGCAGCACTTGCTCGATCCCCTGTCAGGAAGGTGACCCACTCCTGTCTTGCCTGCTGCTCCCCTCAGCAGTGTATTTCAGCAGATCTGCCTGTTCTGCTCCCCACTCTGTCTCTGGTGAATCCTCTCACCACCCCCCACACCTATGGACTATACCACAGCTCCTGTACGCATAAATAAGTCTTTTTAAAAAATTCACATTAATCTTTAGTTCCTAGCTTCATAAAATGTAATAGTTAAGTATTTCTGTTGTGCCTATGATTTAAGTGGCACCTACAAGTATTTTGTGCCTACTATGCTACTGATGGAAATACAGCTGTGAACAAGACAAACAGGGCCCCATTCCTCATGAACATTATAGTCTAGGAGAAGGGGTAGATATTAAAATAATAACTGACCTCAGTTATTAAATGAAGGAAAAATTGCATACTTCCAAAATAACAAAGGCATCATACCCAGCTGTCTAGGAAACAGTGCTGAGGAAAGACTTGTCTGAAGTAGTAACAATTAGACTTTTAAGGGTGAATAGAAATCAACCTGACTAAAGTAGGAGCAAAGACAGATCCAAGAAAGTGGCTTGTGCAAGTTTTTATGCTAGGGAGAACTTGGTAATTCACAGATCTGAAGCACTCAGGCAACACAATTAATCAAATATGAGATGAAGGAACCACTGAAATAGCTTAGTGAAGAATAAGAGGTAAGGGAGTTGAAGAAAGCAAGAGTGACTCCCAAGTTTCATTCTCACATGAGCAATTAGATTGATGGTAGTAGCATGGACTGTATGTTCTGCTGAACTGCCTTGCACACTGCAGAACTCTCTTAACTTCTTTTGCTAGCTTACTGATTATAAAGTAGTACTACACTGAAGCCTCTAGTAAGGAAAAAACTCACTACTATCCTAACAGTCAAAAACATAATTACTAGTGTAAAATTACAACTAGACTCATTAAGAAAATTTTAGGCTATAATAAAAATTAAAGTATTAAACTATTAGTAAAGAGTACCTAAAATTGCAAAATGTCAAAAAGTAAAGAAGCAACTTAGTATGTTAGAGGGGAAAGAGAGGTAATTGAAAGACCTGAGTATTTTAAAGAAGAAATGTAGAAAGAGAATGCTGAGGATCTAAGAATGAGGATCTTATGCAGTCTTACACTAAATCAGAGATCAATCAGGTTCCTTTCTGAGTGAGCTGCAGAAATAAATGACCAAGTCCACCTGCTTCCTCCCTTGTCTGAATTATCTTTACCAAAATCCTTTCATTTTACAATAAAAATAAGATCATTTATAGCTGAATTCTAAATCTTTGCAAATTATTGACCTTCATTAAAATATTAAATCACCATTGTAGCAGCAGGATGGGAGCACAGGAACAAGGTTCGGGATGGTTCTGGGCAGACGGGTCAAGGAAGGAGAGTCTTGGAGCCCTCGGTGGCTTTTCATACTTTATTTAGTGGAGGTGGCCAGATACATGGCAGGCAGGGGTGCCGGGGGGCTGAGAGGCTGGCAGGCCTCCCAGCCCCCAGCACATCTCATCCTCTCGGCTGCTGCTTCTCTTTCTGCTGCTGCTGCTGCTCCTTCATCCTGTCGGTCGGCCGGTCCTCACAGTTGTCTGTTGATCCTTGCAGTTCTGGCGTCCTCATGACACCGCCCATTTATGCCCGTGTCCAACACAGGTGCGCCCACTTGCGCATACCCACCCTGGAATGCTCGCAGCACCGCAGGTGTCCATCATCAGTGGTGGGAGGGTGGAAATTCCTGATCAACCTTTACCCTACAACCATTAACCAATTAATACTGATGGGACGGAGGAAGCAAGAGATTGATGGGAAATATACTGGATCTTAATGGAAAGAAATCAGACTCAAGAAGACTTGGTTTTCATAAATAGATTTAAGTACAGTGCAATGCTTCACTAACAGAGTTTCAAATATTTGAGGTCAAGCTACCCCTTAAACAAGTGAAAGTTTTATTTCTGGGAAGGAAGCAGGATTACAAAATAACTGCATTTAGGGCTGTTTTCTCAGTTAGCTTATAGCAAATTATTTACAATGTGTCACAAGGTTTACCTTGGTGCCTCAGCCCTTACAGACAGAATGAAAATTTTTATCTATCATTAACTTTGCAATAATTGAGCTTTACATTTTATGTGACTGTCTTGGACTCCAATCATGGCAAGAAAAGAAAGGATTTTATGTAAGATTTAGAGATTTAAGGAACATGATAATATGTAACTACCATATTTAATAAATGTGTACCCACTACCAACCTTGGACCTTATTTTCTGGTTTGTGGCTAAACTGAATGGAGAGGAGGAGTGTTTTCTAATCCTCTCCTCCAGTATTTATGAAAGTCTCTCAACTTTCTGTACTTTTTCAGGTTTTTACAGTCTATATATAATCTTCATTTTACACAAAGATCTGTCATTTAAAATCTCAATGATGTAACTAACTATAAACTATCTGCTCTCCTTTGGACACCAGACAGAAAACAAAAGTTTTCTATATAATGAGATCCTGTGCCGTTATCAGTAAAGAACTACCAAAAGCTAACATAAGTAGAAAATGGATTGGAAGTGAGCCCTTCTGCTCTCCATCCAGTGCAAAAAATGCACCGGCTTCCAAGCAAAGATGCAAAACAATGTTACAAACACAAAAATTCACAAATCCACTTTCCAAATCACCAAGACCTAATACAGAGAAGAATGGGGTAACAGGATGAATGTCAGAAACAAGCATTCTGCTTTTCAGAAAAACAAAACAGACACTTGCTAAGTGAAAAAATCAGATGCAAAGGCTCTAACATGCAAAAACTCTTTGAAAAGCAAACAGGAGCCAATGTATTAAATGCCAGGTTTAGCAAAGCCTGTAGGAGGGGCTATATCAGGGACCTGGAAAAGACTGGGTGGGTGGAGCTAAAGACTAAATGCAGAGGTAGATGGGGGAACGCGATGCGGCAAAGAAAGGCCTCTAAATGGGATGACATCTGACAGAACACAAAAATAACTACCTCTTACTGATGGTTTCTGATGTCTTCTTTAAATATTCACAGTAACCCCAGGAGTCAGTAATCTCATTTTACAGTGGAGGATTTTTTTTTTTAAAAAAGGGTCAAAAATGTTTAAACAGCTTGTCTGTCCAAGCTCACCACCAGGGGTATAAAGTGTCAGAGATCGCATTAGAAGCTAAAAAGAGGCTAATTCTAATACTTATTTCCGCCTCTGATAGGAGTGCAGGGATGTCGTTCCCCGTGCCTCGGGAATCCTGAAAAGAGGGCAATAGCTCCAGAGCCCCAGAATATAGACGTCATCTGCTCCAAGACGAAATTCAAGCTATTCTGACCAAGGGGCGATTAGTTCATTCTCTGGATATTAAACATTCATTCTGAATATTAAACAAGGGGCCAATAGCACAGCAGTGACCAAACACTCAAGGCACTGTCCTAAAGGGTCTATGGTTTGGGGGGCTAGAGTTTCGAGGGCTCCGGAAGCGCTCCCCGCTCCGGCCCGAGAAGGGGCGCTCAGCACAAGGCACAGGGGCCAGATCCAGCGAGCAAGCAGAGGAGCGGGGCCGACGCGGTGGTCCGTGGAGGGGGTACGGCCCGCGGGCACCGTGGGTGCGGCGGAGAGGTCGTGAGGCGGGCTGGGCGTGGGTCCGGCGCGGGAGGGACAGGGCGCGCCGGGCTGACGTGAGGGCCGGAACGTCGTGCGCGCGACAAACTACGCAGAAGCTAAGAGACAACTCTCAAAAGATGCGACCATCAACCCTGCCGTCCTGGCCGGTCCTTGGGGAAGCTCCTCAAAGCTGCTCTTCAGGGCAGGAAAGGGACCTGAAGTCCTTCCGCCTCACCCCCGCCTCGGAGCCTTGACTCTGGGGAACCGAGGCATGGGAGACGAGCGAAACGGACACTCACCGTCCATGGTCTCCCTCACCGCGTTCAGATTCGCCGCTGCCGCTGCACCCGCGCCGCCACTACTCGCCATGGTGGTGGCCGAGGCAGGCGGAAGAAGGGCCTGACCCGGAACTGGAGCCCCTTCCACTCTCCGGGGCAATCCCCCCGCGCGTCCCCCGCTCACGCCGGGAAGGCTCCGCCCCTCGCGCTCGTCGCCAGCGTGAGGCTGCGTTGATTTGAATTTGGAGCCTCGTTACTCTGCGCGGAATGTACAGCGAGGAGTTGCCATTCGAATTCACTACGCGGCCTAGATGCGATTGGCTGGTTCGCGGACAGCTGTGCGACGCGATTGGCCAGTCTGCTTCAGGTCCCGTGCCCTGGTTGGCCTAAAACAGCGCGGAAGGGGGGAGTTAAAGAGTCTGCCTGTGGTAAGAGCTGACCGGTCCTTGTGGGAGCACCCTGGAGTCACTGTTCGGGGCTTCCTTTTTATATACACCGCTAGGTATGTTCTTTGTACTTCTTGGCCTTTCTTCTTATCTCGAATCGGAGAGTTCACTTTTCCGGGCTTTGGATCCCCCTGCCCCCTAGTCCCAGGGTGAATGGGAGCATCGAGTGAGTAGGTCCCTAAGTGTGCGGCACTAGAAAGTGTGGTCGCCTGGGATTGAGAGTGACACTGACGTGTGTGTCCTTAACCACTCTACAGCCAAGGAAGCCAGCTGCACTTCACCTTCCAAGAAGTGGTCTCTTTTTCTCTAGTTATAACCTTTGACTGGAGGTAATTGCAGTCTCACTTTCTATCTTGGGGGTGGGGAGTGTCCATAGTGAAAGGTGGATATTTAGAGAGAATCAACCAAAGGCAGTTAATTTCCTACCCCTGATCAGTGGAACTTCTCAGTCGGGGCTGATGTGCAAGAAAGGTACCGTGCACAAGCTTCCTCGTCTCTTACTTGCTTGCTATAATTATGTTTAGTAACTGCTGTGTCATAGGGAATTACTGGAATATCCGGAAGATGTGCAAATGTTTATAGAGACTTGAGATAATGAACACAAAACTATTCGTGTAAGTCCTTTAGTTGAAAGGTGTTTTGTGGCTGATCTAACATGTAACTGCCTGTAGGGTCGACCAGAACTCATTTATGTTTGCTATATTACTATTTATAAGCCATTTAACTTCTCAGTGCTTGTTAATGTTTCAGCAAAATGATCTCCAGCTTTCAAGGTTGTTTCAAGCATCGCTTGAGAAAATGTATGAGATACTTTTCTTGTAAATTAATACCACGGACATTAAATTTCCACTTGTGAAATATATGTTGAAAACATTTTAATTGTCAAATGATATATGGATCTTTGTAGATTTATTATGCATATTTCTGATCTCTTTTTAGTTTTCTCACTTTGCTATGGGAGATGTCAAGGAATCAAAAATGCAAATAACACCGGAAACTCCAGGAAGGATTCCCGTTTTAAATCCTTTTGAAAGTCCTGGTGATTATTGTAATCTCCATGAACAGACTCTCTCCAGTCCCTCAGTTTTTAAATCAACGAAATTACCAGTAAGTATTGTTGACTGATGTTTACAAATTATTTTAAAGGTAAAATATATTTACAAGGCAAGGGGGCAATTTATCATGGAGCATATATACAGAATACGCATTTTTAGTTTTGAAAGTCCTTACAATTAATGGCAATAGTGGTTATAATGGTTGGGCTAAAAATAAGTTAGCTTTAGTGAGCATTTTTAAAAAATTTTTTTAATTCAGTAGATAACATGTTCATTTTCTGAAACTGCCAGTATAGCTAAATGCTATGATCGATGATGTATCTATGGTTACCATATTTTGCAATTTGAATGTTGCTATATATCAGATAACTACTGGTGAATACAAAGAGGCATAAAGGTTACACCATGAAAAAGTCAGGCCTAGACTCTCAAGTACTTAATACTCTGTGGCAGGGGTCAGCAAACTTTTCTGTCAAGGTCCAGACAGTAAATATTTCAGGCTTTGCAGTTTCTCTGCCCCACAAGTCACTCTTACAACCATTCACCTCTTCCTTGCATCATGAAAGCATAGGTGATACACAAATAAGTGTGGCTATAACCTGATGAAGCTTTATTTATGGACATTGAATTTTAAATTCCATATAATTTTCACATGTCATGCAATACTAATATTCTCTTGGGTTCTGTCAAACATTCTTAGCTTAAAGATTGTATTTTTAAAAGTATACTTTTATTCTTTTGGAATAAACACAGCTAGCAATTTCAAAAAATATGATAGTACAATAATTAGTGGTTAAGCACAAAGGTAATATGGAAGGGAAAGTGCTCTTTAGGAGATTAGGGAAGACCTGATCATTTGTAGATTATTTTTACTCTTTTTTTTTTTAAGATTTATTTATTTATGCATACAAGCACTGGGGTACAGGCCAGAGGTGTGGGGGGGAGGGGTGAGAGGATTCACCGCAGACAGAGTGGGGAGCAGAACAGGCAGATCAACAGAAGTACACTGCTGAGGGGAGCAGCGGGCACAGCAGGAGAGGTCTGCTGCGCCATGTGGGTCCCCTCCCTGGCCGGCAGCAGGCAGCAGGGATCGAACTCGTGCTGCAGTGGCTGCGTTTTGCTTCATAGTGCGTTGCTTAACCCACTGCGCCACCAGGGAGGCCCGATTATTTTTACTCTTCACTACACTAGAGAATAACTTTTGAAGTCTGATATTTTAACCTAGTAAGTAACTTAGAAAAACTGCAAACTGAGTGACTCTTTTTACTCACGTTCATGTGAGTTTGAACAATAATAAACAGGTTTGTGCTAGAGGAAAGTTTTGCAGTTAAAAAGTTTATATTAAATCACCACTCATATCTCATGAATTTTTATTGACTCATTAAATTTAAGTTATGTTAGCGTTCATAAAAAAAAAAAAAAATGGAATTGGGGCCTCCCTGGTGGCGTAGTGGGTTAAGCAACACACTATGGAGCGTACCACAGCCACTGCAGCATGAGTTCCATTCCTGCCACCGGCCTCCAGGGGGATAGGTGGGAGACCAGGAGACCCACATGGCTTGGTAGGCCTCTCCTGCCTCGCCCACTGCTCCCCTCAGCAGTGAATTTCAGTCGGTCTGCCTGTTCTGCTCCCCACTCTGTCTCTTGTGGATCCTCTCACCATCCACACCTCTGGACTGTACCCCAGTGCTTGTGTACATAAATGAATAAATCTTAAAAAAATAATGGAATAACTGGAACTTAAACCTCAATCTTGGGTTTTAAGGCCAAATTTGTGAAAACTAAATTCTGAATTACACAGTCTTAACTTTGGTTTAGTTAGATAGTTGAATACAGGAAGGCAATACTGGTTATCATTCATAATTTTTTTTAAAAGATTTTATTTATTTATGCATACAAGAACTGGGGGATGGACCAGAGGCACTGAGGGTGAGAGGATTCACCAGAGACAGAGCAGGGAACAAAACAGGCAAATCGATTGAAATACACTGCTGAGGGGCATGGGCGAGGCAAGAGAAGACCGCTGCACCATGTGCACCTCCCTGACTGGACATCAAACTGGCGCGGCAGTGACTTCAGTTACCACACAGCAGCCCTCAACCCCTTATACCTTGTACCAGCAGGAAGGAGGCTCTCATTAATAATTATTTTAAGGAGCAACTCTTTTATGAGTTTTTGTAGGTACTTTGTCGTTAGGACTGTTTACTTTCTTAGTGAAAGTAATGTCCTTTGGTAACTTAAGAGATTTTACTTTTAATATTGTGAATATTGTGAAGCTTTTAAGTGTGAATTGTGCAATGTCTGTATCTTCATTATTTTACTATGACTTCTGTTTTTATATGATTTTAAAAACGATCTGTATGAAAGATTTTACTATTTTAAGAGATAGTCAATTCAGTTGATAAGGTATGATTTGGTTACCATTTTCCATTTAATTTAGTGATAAAATAGAATGTTTAAATATGAACTTTAAATGTTTTTATTTTATAGCCGTTCACATCATTTTTGAAGCTAATAATGGTTTTATTTTGATGAACTATTTTAGTTTGCTTTTACTCATAAACTCTCTTTTATTAAGACTCCAGGGGAATTTAGATGGTCTATTGATCAACTAGCTGTGATAAATCCTGTAGAAATAGACCCAGAAGACATTCATCGTCAAGCTTTATACTTAAGTCGTTCTCGGTAAGTTTTCCTTGCTTGCACCAAAGTGTAATAATGTACTATCTAGTATAGAGAGAAATTCCAAATGTTAAATATTTTTATAAGTAAAGATATCAGGGGGCAAAATTTTGATACAGATTTGTTCTAAGTGCAGAGTGACTTCAAGAAAATACAAGCAGAAAGACTCACTTGCTAAAATCCTGTAAATCTGCACAGGAGTCCTTTTCTTTGAGAGATATCTGCTGCTACTTATAGAACCACTGTGCCTCCTCAGCATTTGGTAGAGGGAAAGATATTTTGAAATTTGTACCTGTCTTACATGATTGTGGCTTCTGCTACTAAATTTTTATTTTGCATATTTCTGTTTGTTTGGGGGGTTTTGGTAATATGAGGTAAAGCAGAATGCTGTCTCATTGCCATTTACATCCCCTTATGAGGTTAAGGCACAGTCAACAAAATGGTATGCATTAGCAACAGAGAGCTTTTCTAGATATCATCCTGCTCTGACAAGGACACTTGGGGATCTGAATTGCATTGTCTTGAATTTAGCTTAGTTCAAAACAGTCTTATTTGTTCATGTGTACCCAGTAGGTTTCCAAGCACTAGTGTGTTTCAAACTTGAACTGTTTAATGTTGCCTAGTAGGAGTGAGAACTTACACTACTATGGCAGAATAAATCTAGTTTTTGATTACAAAGTGCAGGTAGCAGTATGTGCTTCTAGTGTGAGGGGCTCTTGTTTTTGTTTGATATCTTTTATTGAAAAACTTGAATACTGTTATGACTAGCTTTTAAGTTTTGTCCTGAGGTACATGTGTTGTCAGTTCAAAATAACGGGAAAACTTTTCCCTTTAACTATCAAATCCAGTCATACAAAGTTACACATGATGAGACACTTCCAAATACTTGTCTGACTTTTCTACCTCTTTCTCTTTTGGCTAGATAAATTGATGTTTGGTTACTCACTCATTATTAACTAATGTCCATTCAAGTTTTTATAGAGAGGGAATAGAATGGAGACAGAGTAGATAAAGATCTTAACTAAAATCCAAATAATACCTTGAAAAGAGAAAGTAGGAAATAATATCTAAATGCAGATGAATTATACATGGTACTAATTTTTGTTTCACATAATAAACTGTGTGTTATTTTGTCTCATCTTTTCAGTATCCAACCATGGATACTACTATCAATCGAGATAATATTAAGTATTATGAGGAACACTAATGAAATACAGGATATTCTTCCTGTCCTCTAGAATCAACAATACAATTAACCAAGTTGTGACATAGCATCTGTAGTGATTAATAAATGTGTATTGTCTGGATAAAGTTATGAAAAGAATATTGGCATATTTCAGTGCATAAATTTGCTGTGCAGAGATGGGGAAAGAATTGGAAAAGGCCCTCATTTTAATTTAAGTTACTAATGTAATTAAATGAATGGTTATGATTTCTAGCAAGGATTGTGAGTACATTTATAACAAAACATGTTAATTTATTCTTACAGATAAGCGGTGGCTTTCTATGTCTCTGACTAATCCAAGTTTCCTATCTCAGTACTTCCCACCCTTTTCATGTCCTGCTACATATCAAAAAAGATAACCATAAGGCATACCTGAATAAATAAATGAGTCTGCCCGTACAGAAGATGAATTGTCCTGAATCACCCCCACCCACCACCACCAAAGATGCATTATAGGACATGCTGGTTACCTTTATGCATCATGCCACTATTTTGTTAGTTATTGTATCAGTACCTGCCCTGTCTATGACTTGGCTCTGCAATATTTGCTGAACTGATGCTCATTGCTTCTAGCAATAACCTGACTGTTCCAGGTTTTTAAGGTCCCTCTGATGAAGCAGCAGTTTCTAAATGTCATAATGCTTAGCTCAGCATTTAGTCATATTATGTGCTGTTATTATTATTTTGTACTGTCATTTTGACCTGGTATGACAATGATAAGATGAAGAGAACTAATTTATTTTCCTTAAAATGGCTGTTCACACTGAGATAAGTGGATTATCATTTTCTGTGGAGACTGTTTTATCATACTTCCCTTACTTAAAAAAATCCACGTGTATCTGAAATACACATTCTTATGAAAAATTTTGTTAAGCCACAAAAAATATATATAAATGGAGAAATTTGAGAGAAAATAGTTTTACATTGTTGTTTTTAAAATATATTAACAGTTTATCAATGGAAAGCAAATATTCTTTCCTGAAACAGATTAAAAAGTAGTCCTAACAAAGCTAACTCCTGAGTCTTTATTTAGCAAGTACACGTCTTATGCTTGGGACTTGACGCTTTACATTAAATCTTACCACTGATGAACTTGGGTTGTTGTAATTGCAAATTATATCAAAGTGGGGAAAAAAGGAATACATTTGGTCAAAATTTTATGTTATTGATATTTTATTTCATAATAATTTTGTGTATTCAGAATGGTAAGGATAATAGTTTTCTTCTATTACAGAGTAAGAGTTGATTCCAAAATTATACTTAAAGTAAACTTGTTATCATTAAAGAGAGATTTAAAGAATTCTTTGATTTCTGTGAAATAAAATGCTCCTTATTTGGTGTGATTAAATGACAAAGTTTATTTAAATCACTTAATTGTAACTTATATTAATGTAAGCTTTTTAAAGGAAAATATTTCATTCAAACTAAAGTGGGTGGTAAACCTAATAGCATAATATTGAACATCTAAATATTATCCTTTACTAATTGTGGTAAGATACCAATTTTCTTTTAAAATGAGCTTAACATTTGCCAGTTTCAACAGAAGGAAATTATGTGTTTGAAAGGTTATTAATTTAAATGTTCAATCAACTAAAGTAATGGCATGGTTATTTTTCTTCTTTATCTCTGTATAGAATAGATAAAGATGTGGAAGACAAAAGACAAAAAGCCATTGAAGAGGTAACTTAAAACTGTTAAGCCAATTAAGCATCAATTCTGCATGCATGTCACCTCTTTTGGAAAGTCTTCCTGCAAATCCTTTGCTGTCCCAACTGCCCACTGACTAGCCCGCCTCCCTAGATTAAGCACCTCTCTGGGTCCCCATAAGACTAATGTTTTCAGCTATTCAGAGCCTTACATACTATACAGCGATCTATGAGTTAGTGCTTTTCCCCCTAATTTGAATTCTTTTTTAGTGAAGATTGTGCTTTTTTCATCTATTCATTTTCAGGGCACAGTGTGTCTTCATTGTGCCTGCAGAGGATGGGTCAGCACAAACCTCTTTTTCACCTTAAATTTATGTAAAGGAAGTTGAACATTTTCAAACCATGAATTGGCATGGTTTTATCTTTTGTGGTGGTGAATTCTTTGGATTATTAAGGCATGAGCTGTTTCATGCATGAAAAAAAATATCTTAATGCTAAATAGAAAATGCGTATCACAATGGTAGGCAGTTTTTCTAAAAGTAAAAATAATGAACTAAATTTTTCACTTTTACTTTATTTGCTCAACTCCTCTTACAATGTAAAGCTTATCTATCTACTTATTTTCTCGGGCTGTCATGTCATGGCAGCATTTCTTAATTTTGCTTTTACCCTCTCAAACCCCCTTCCATCCACCTCTATTCCATTTCTCTCCTGTACCGATAGGGCTTCAGCTTTATTGTATTCAGACATCAAGAGATAAAGCTGGCTCCCTCATATTTATTTTTCTAGTGTAAGTGTTGCCCTTTTGTATTTACAATTAAACCTTTGTGTTAGAAAACAGCTTTATTCCTGCCAGTTACTACCCACTCCTTAGTCTATCTAGTGACTTCAACTTCTTGTTCTGATACAGTCATTTGATTCTTCCCCAGGTGATATTCTCAGGTTCTTTCCCACTTTCCTACAGTTTGGAAAACTTGCATTCTCTTCAGAATCTTCAACTTTAAATAAAAGGCAGTAGGCAAACCTAAATAAAATGAAGTGAGAGTAAAAGTTAGGATTAATGTGTCAGAAAAAATTCCATTTTTTCATATGTGCATTGTATACTTAAAACTAGAATAAATACATCACAAATGAAAAAACAAAAAAGCTTCAAACTGTAAAAAAAGTACATAAAGTGAAATTCAGCCTCACTACCCATCCCGTTTCCTCAGACTACATACTGTAACATTTCGTGTGTATATTTTTAGGTTAATTTCATGTATTTAAGAGTATATAGCCTTTAACTATCTTAGACATATAGGATTATCATTCACTTACTGGTTTTCTATTTGCTGCTTTTAATTGTTAGTTTTTCTTAGATATCTTTTCATAATTAGCACACACAGATTTTTATGTTCTTTAGTAATAACATAGTATTCCATTGCATGAATGAGCCATAACCTCAACTCTCCCCCAATGATAGATATTTAGGTTGTTTTGATGTTTTTCTAGCACAGATAATGTTGGAGTGAACAGCACACTTGTAATATGGCTTTGTGTACTTGAACTGAACTTACTAAGTCAGAAACTGAATTTTCAGCTTTGATTTTGCCATCTTGACCTTCCAAAAGGTTGTATCCATTTTTACTCTTGGCTACATTAAAATACTGTCTTTCTCATGTGTACAATACTGGTTATTATCAAACTTCATTTGTTCTACTCTCAGTGTTTTAAAATTTATACATTTTAGTTGGATTTGTGTTTCTCAGTGAATTTATATATTGCTTCATAAATCAATGGGGTATTTATATTTCCTTTATTCTAGAAATTACCTATATTATAATCAGTGCCTCCACAAGGTACTTCCCTTTTTTTAATATCGCTTCTCATGTATTCTTAGGTTACTTTAGTTAAGGAAGTTAACTAAGTTCCTTGTTAAGTGTATAGCAAAATATAAAAAGAATGTTTTATTTTAGTCCCCAAAACATGGGAAAGGGAAAAATACTTTATTAGCCTTAATTTTATATCTGGAATGACAGAAGAAAGCATGTATCCAAATGCTCTGTGATTAGTAGATTGGCTCTGGCCTGCTGGTAAATGTTTAACCACTGGTACTCTGGCTGTGGGAAGAGTACTAATTTCTTCAATCCATAGTGTAACTACTCCCACTGTGATATCATCAAGTCATTCGTGTGACTTGACTGAATAGGAAAAGTACACCATTATATGGAATGGAATTCCTCCACACAGGTAGAAAAGACTTAGCTAACCTCAAGGGCATACAGAAAAAGAACTAGCAAGTGATGATTTTGAGTATATATTACCTTTATTTTTTTTTATATTACCTTTATTTTTAACATAGTTTATTTTACTGTAGATTTACATACTTTTATCTTTAATATTGGCTGTTTAATAGCTGACACACAGAATTCCTGAAACTAATATTTCAATCTTGAGAGCCAGTGCAAGCCAATTGCAGCAGACCTGTCAATGTCTATCCCCATTTTTTTTTTCCCTCTTCATCCTCCCTTTTATCAGTTTTCCCTCAACCACCAGAAAAACAGTGGGGTGAAGGATAAATTAAAAATGTTTATAAATCAATGCCCTTAGCTTAATTTGCAAGATTTAAACTTAAGTGCTTGACTTGAAGTACTAAGATATCTCTACATATATACTTTAAATGTCTTCCATTTCACAACCTTGAGCCATTTGTGCTTCTAAGTATTAAATTTTAAATATAACTGTAAAATGAGTATATATTGATGGTTATTTGAAAATATCACTAGTGCCTATTCATGGTTTGGTGGAATTTATGCCTAACTATGATTTTAATTTTCCTAGTTTTTCACTAAGGATGTCATTGTACCCTCTCCTTGGACTGATCATGATGGGAAACAGATTCCAGAGTATCATTCCAGTAAATGTGAGTATACTAAAAACCATATGAATCAAAATCATAAAAATCTGCTATGTTTAACCTGATTTGACTATTGAGTGCCAGACTGGTCTCTAGGATGATTGCACAGTCTTCATGGCCACCAACAGCACTTAAGAGTCTCTCTGTCCCCACATCCTACCAAGACCTGACATCATCCAGTTTTTACATGATGGCCTTTACTCATGCATTGTTTGACACTTTAAATGATTGTTCTAATTTCTATTTCTTCATATACCAATGACATCTTTTAGTTCCTCTCTTGTAATATATGTAATCCATGATTCATGTTTCCATCGAAGCTGTTGTATTTTTTTCCTGTTACTTTTCTAAGATAGCTGTAAAATATACTTATATTCCAGACATTCCAATATATCCTCTCCCATTCTGTCTTATTAGGTCATGTTGTTGATCTCTTTGGTTGGATAGGAAATCTTATTTTGTTACAATCAAATAAAAACTTTTACTCTAAAGCCTTAAAAATATTATGTGCCTGCAATATATTTTTATATATTATAATTTATATGTGTTAATAATATGTATAAAATTTGACATACTGCTTGTAAGTTAATTTTCTTTTAGCTTCAAAGCTGCACTAGGATAAAACTTGAAAGAGTACTACAATAGCACAGGAAGAGGCAACAGGTAATCTTGTTTAAGAAAAGCATGTTTACTCTCCATGATGTTAGCCTTCAAAGGTTGAAGGTGAATGTTAGCCAACCTTGTCTCTTCCTCTTGGTTCATCTTTTACTGTGGAAAAAGTAATCCTAAAGTGAATGAAGAAAATAAGGTATGTAAGATGTTTCATTCAAAATGTCTTACAGGTATTAACATAAATAATGAATCTCCAGTTGGAAGAAAGCTGACTGTCCATTCTGAGAAAAGTAATGGTGAGTACGAATATAATCTAAAAAGAAATATGTTCCACATTAAGCTACATTTGACTTTAAATTCAGTTTATGTGCTAGGACTTATCTCTGGATTTGAAATTGTTTACTTTTTATGAATGAGCTACATGAGAGCTGACTTTTAAATAGAGTAGATACATCTAGCTGTGTTTTAGAAACAGCAATAGTTTGTTGTTTTCTTATTCAAAATTTTTGTGAATGAATTTCTTGTTTTGGAAAGGATTCTTTTGAAATGTTGTTAATATTGGGAAATCTACCCCCACATAGGCTGGCTTCTTTTTTCATTCAAGTCTTGGCAGCACAACTACAAGTTAAATTTTACCGTTAACAGGTTTACATCAGTAGTGGGAAGTGTAGGAAATGGCATATAGAAGGTATCATGTAATATCACAAGATGCACAAATGAAATAACTCAGTTTGGCTGGAGCATCATGGGGAGATGGTTGATTGGGAAACACATGCTAAATTGCATGTAATGTGCTTGCATTGATTTATCCATGTTTGTGTTTATTTATCTGTTTATTTCCAGCTGCTTGTCAGACATTACTGTCTCTTCCTGTGGATTTTAATTTAGAAAATATACTTGGTAAGTATTGTATTTGTGTAAACCCTTACTAACTTAAATAAAGGTTTTGTTTTGATGGCTTTTTGTAAAAGGTCAACGATTTATGTGGTCAGAAGAGAAACCAGATATTAATGATGGCTTTTTGTAAATGGGACTATATGGCAGTGCCTCTCGCTAAAAAAGTCAGGAAACCATCCTGAAATTTCTCCCTTTTCTTTAACATGACCTGAATTAATCTTTTTGTCATAATTGGCCTCACCATAGACATAAACTGTTCATGGACACATCTTATTGTATTACTGCCAAAGCTAGTAATGAAGCACTCAAAACAGAAGGAGTAGTTTCAGATTTAAAAATTCACATGTACAACTAAATTTTGCCTTATTTTTTGGGAAAAAAAAAAGTCAAACATTTATATGCTCATTTTAAAATCTCATATAACTGAAATGTAATTGCTCTTCAAAATAACTGACTTTGCCTTTTGTTCTCTTAACGTTAATTATAGGTGACTATTTTAGAGCGGATGAATTCACAGATCAATCTCCTGGAAACCTCAGTTCTTCATCCCTCAGGAGAAAGCTATTTTTAGATGGCAACGGAAGTATTTCAGACTCTTTATCTCCTGCATCTCCCACAAGTCCTCATGCTGGTGCTCAAACATCACTTGAAGTTTTTTATTCAATAGATTTATCTCCTGTACAGTGTAAGAGCCCTGTGCAGACACCAAGTTCGGTAAGAAGTGTACTACAGTGGCTGATTAGTTTGCTGTAGCAGTGCTCGGGCCTGGGTGCTCAGATAGCACCAAAAGGATTAGTTTTCTTTTGGGTTTTGTTTTAGATGAGGTTTAAACTAGTTCACATTTTATCACTAGTCATAGGAATGTTTTTGGTTAGAGTCTCCAGTCTTGTATGTAGACACATATGAAATGATCAAATTTGCCATAAGTCTGAAAGAAATTCAATGTAAGTTATTCACTGAATTATTTTAGTAAGATTTTCAGTGTAACACACCTGAATTGGCATTAATAGAGTAACTTAATTAACAATTTTTCATAGTTGCTCATTATTTAGCATAATGGTTGTTTAAACACTGTGCATTTGTATTTTATTTTCACTAGCAATTTCAAAGTTTTTGTAACACTCTATATAAGTGTCCTTGTTAGAAGGTGCCATGCCTTTTGGCATCTTGACTTTTGGTGAATGACTAAAGTTGACATGATCTAATTTATAAAGGAGGATATAGATAAATAGCAGTACAACAGAGCTGTGGAGGAGAACCATATCATTTGACCTGTTTATTTTGCTCACAGGGGCAGTTTTCTTCTAGCCCTATTCATGGTAGTGCGAAAAAGTACAGTTTGGGAAGTATTACCAGTCCTTCACCTATTTCATCACCTACTTTCTCACCGGTTACATTTAAAATAGGAATGACACCACTCTCAGGTAGGTCTTGTAATAAAAATAACTAATGAAAAGTTTTATTTATATTGTCAATATTTGTTATCAAGGGGGCTCTTTTTAGTTTTTTATAACTATAGAACTTTACATATTTGGAAATTTTTTTTTTTTAACAAAAGAAATAATTTATCTTCAAAGATGGGGATTCTCAGCAAAGTAGAGGTATTTGTCTCAAACTTTCTTATGAAGGAAATCACAACAAGATGTGAATATTAGAGATAAGGTGATTTTTATATATCTTATGACATGTAGATTCAGACTTTGGAAATTGGCTGTTTGTATTTTGTAAAGATATTTGAGTAAGGTTTATATATATACATATATATAAAAAATGTTTGCAATTTACATATTTCTCTTTACCATGTCATTTTTTCTTTGAAAAATATTAAAGCACTTTTAAAAAATTTACAATAAATCTGTAATAAATAAGACTGCAAAATTGCAAATTGCATTTGTTATTGTTTCCTTTATTTATGGATATGTGTATCTCATTCTCCACCACATAGATACACACACACACATGCATTTACATCTACGCACTTCTATATTCTGCTTTTTTTACAAGTATTTTATTATGAGTATGTTCATAGTCAGATTATTTTATTATGAGTATGTTCATAGTCATGTCTGAAACCATGATTTTTTAATCCCTATATAATATTGTTTTATAAATGTATCATTTATATTTGTTTTCAACTATTGATGGACATTTAAGCTGATACTAATCTTTTAGCCCTAAAATAATGATCCTGTATATACATTGTTCTTTTAAATATTTATGTCCTTAGCTTAAATTCTCAGAAGTGGAATTATTTGGTAAAAACTTTTAAGACTTTTGGATTTTCTTCATAAAAAGTTACACTGATTGAAATTTTCACTGGTTGTGAATGAGAATATTATTTTCTCCCCATCCAGAAACACTGGTATTACCATTCTTTTTGGTACTTGTTAAGTTGTTGGTACATTACAAGGTCTCTTACTACTTTAGTTTTATATCTTTCTTTGTTATATTGTTGAGCTCTTTACAAATGTTTATTAATCATGTTTCTCAGAAGGGGTGATCTCTAGTTTTAATTTCCACTGTTTTTTGTTATTTCTGTGACATGAAACCTTTCTATTTATTGTTTTTGTGCTTTTGCCTATTTTTTAAACCTTTGTTTTTATTAAACTAATGAGGTTATAAATATATTAAGTTTTAGAGTATTTTTATCATTTTGATTGTCATTCTTAAGCTCTTTAATTTGTAAATATTATTTTGCAGTTTTTTGTTTGCTGTATAGTATTTTGTATAAACACAGATTTTTACAGATTTTATTTACCAGATACAGCTGTTAAATTGTCACTGTCAGTATCTTTTTTGCATATAAACATTTGTTACTATAGTGATATACATATGAGGAAATAATTCTCAGTGAGTAAAAGGTTTTGTTGAATTTTAAGAAGCAAATGCCAGAGGAATTATTTTGGGAGAGCTTCATCTTACTTATGGAGGCACATTCATCTGTGCTGTTTTTCACACTAAAATTTTACTCCAGTAAACAATACAGCTGTTACAGAAATCCAGTTTTTCTGTCGTGAAGCATAATTACCATTTATATAGTAATGACTTTTCCATTTTCATGTTTCTGTGATGTAATTTTCCCTGCCAACCTTTTAGAACAAAGAAAGTTTACTCTACATTCTCCTGATGCTTCATCTGGAACCCATTCTAATGGAATTACTAATCCATGTATCAGAAGTCCTTACATAGATGGCTGCTCGCCAATTAAAAATTGGTCTCCAATGAGACTTGAGATGTGTCGAGGTGGTGCTCAGTATAGGACCTCGCTGATTCGAATACCTTTTACTCTTGAGACTCATAGTGAAGATGAAGAAGATAAAGCAACTATTCCTTCCACAGATGCCTCATCACCAGCCACAGGCCCTGCTGGGGTACACCTGCATCAGCTACATAGTGACACTTCTCAGCACCATGAGCATTTGGTGGTGACTGCCATGTCTATTACAGAGAATCAGTCCAGTGCTTCTGAGAAAGAATTTGTGCTGCTGCCAGATGTGGAAAATGAGAAGGAGAATAATACTGTGGATATGGTTGAACCGATAGAGACAGCAGATGAAAACACCTGGGTTAAGGAGCCAGTTGACAATGGGAGTTTACCTCTGACTGATTCTGTGAGTGGCATTGCCTTCAGTATTGAAAACTCTCATATGTGCATGTCACCTCTTGCAGAAAGCAGTGTCATTCCTTGTGAAAATAGCAACATCCAGGTAAGTTATTTTAATATTCTATAGTCCTTGCTTCTTGGTGAGCTTTTAATCTTTCATTTTCTAAAATTATAGTTAGAGAAAATGGACTAAATATGAGGACTAAAGCATTATGTGATTTTTAAAAAACTAGCAATATTAGGTGATACCAAGAGAGTTTCTTTTAACTGGTGATGTATATTTAATATTCTCAATAATACTTATTTGAAGGAGAAAAAGATAAGAGTGGAAAAGGAATCAAGCTGCTGTTTTTAGAATCTGCTAGTATCAAACTGCTTCTCAGGATTCATCTTTCATGCAGTGCTAGTGCCAGAGGAATCAATTTCTGGTATAATATTTGTATTCTAAAAATACAATAGTTTTGTTTTTCTTTGATGCTCTTTTAGAAGGAAAAATATAATTTAGAGCACTTTGTGTGTGAGTGGGTGTGTTACTTTTCTCCTTAAAAATGTGATCAACTTTTTTCGGGTAATTATATAGTTCGTTTTGCAGTATCATTGGAGTTGATAATTTTTTAAAAACTTAAAAATAGACCTTTCCTGCCACCTTGTAGTAACAATGTAATAGTTCTTAGTATATGCCAGGAATTTTTCTGAATACATGTGTTAACTCATTTAATCTTCACAAAAGTCCTTTGAAATATGTGTGCTGTTATTCCAGTTTTAGAGATGAGAAGATGGTCAGATAGGTTAAGTAAATTACCTAAAACTCACATAATCAGTAAGTAGTAGAGCTAAGATGAATCCTAGCAGTCTAATTTTAGAGTCTGTATTCTTTAATCTCAGTTTATGCTGACTGATACTAATAGCTAATACAGTGTCAGGCACTCTTCTAACATATATCCTATATATATATATAGGACAGAGGTAGCATAAAATAAACACTTGGAGACAACCATATTTTCCCAGAGGCTTCTGACTTCCTTCATTGTAACCTGGACTCCATATATGGTACACAACAGTCATCCTGATTAGATTGATGCCTTTATCATCAATCTGGGAACTCCCTTATCCTCTCCTGTGTTCCAGATCCTGTTTTACATCTCCTTCCTTGTTTACTTCTCACTCTTTTGGAACATATTTTCTGGTAACTTCGTGAGAAAGAGTACTTTTCAAGATACTGTATATCTGATCATATGCTCATTCTGCTCTCACATTTGACTTTGGAAATAGTTGCCCTCCAGGCAAGATCTGTATTATAGAAAATAGAACATGACTTGTCTTTTTTTAGCACATCATCCTTCACAGTCATAAAATGCTGCTGCACCTATGGAGATGAGCTATATTGCCTGGCTGGTATATAGGAGCACCAACTGGTGGCCTCAGTGAGAGTAGTGGGGTTCCCATTGATGCTTCTTTGTATTACAGAGTGGGACAAAACACTCAGTGTCTTATTTACTCCCCTATACTATTAACTTTTCCATTGCTATATTCAGTTATATAAATCCATTATTTGGCTCTGATGAATATTAAGAGTAATCATCAGATTTTCTGGAAGCAAAACCTGATGATAATGTTTTGGTCAGGTAGCTGTCAAATGACATGTTCCCCTGGGATGTAATGTTTTACACAAGTGTTTTGTATGAAAAAAATACCTGTATTACTGAGAAACAAATATTTCTTAATGTGCTTTCTACCTTTCTCTGTTCGTGATGGGCATAAAAGTACAGCCTCTTCCTCCCCTTTGATCCTAATTTGAAGAAAATGGCTTGAGTGCCAGTCGTATCCCTGTGGCTTGTGTTGTTCAGTGCTGTGCACTTAAGACAGGAAAATGCAGTGTAAATGAACAGGGACTTTGAAGTCTCAGCTCATCACCCCATTTTTTGTGGTGCTGTGAACACTAGCCTTTCTGAGCTTTGGCTTTATCTGTGAAGTGTTGTAAGAATGATAGATACCATGTTTGTACCAAAATTGAAGTGTGCTAGAATTTCATTTTTCTATTTTGCTCATTAAAGCTGGATCAGTGTGTCCTATGTTGCTGAAATTTTAATTAAAATGAAAAATTAACATCCAGAGCTATTAAATGTGGTAGCTTAGATTTTTATTTCAGCAATTGGATGTATGATTTAATACAGCTTTTAAAAATGTGTACATTGGGGCCTCCCTGGTGGTGCATTGGGTTAAGCAACATACTATGAAGCAAATCGCAGCCACTGCAGCATGAGTTCTATTCCTGCCACCGGCCAGGGAAGGGACCCACAGGGCACAGCAGACCTCTCCTTCCTCACCCGCTGCTCCTCTCAGCAGTATATTTCAGTTTATCTGCCTGTTCTGCTCCCCACTGTCTGGTGAATCCTCTCACCTCCCACAACTCTGGCCTGTACCCCAGTTCTTGTATGCAAAAATAAATCTTAAAAAAAAATGTGTACATTTTGAATACTCAAGTGTGTCTTTTAGGTAAAATTTATTTAGATATGCAACCAAGTCTTTCAAAGACATTCGATTAATGTAATAGGGAGGTAAGTTTCTTATAATCCTTGCTTTTACCAACTGGGTGTGATCAGTACCAGGAAAGCATGTTTTTGGTGCCTTATTGTTTAATTCTAAAGGAATTGTAAAGTGAGTATTTTGCAGAATCACCAGTTCTGTGAAGACTACCTTTTATCTGTATTTTAAACTGCATTCACTATGACTTGTACTAAAGTTGCATTGTAGTGATTTAAATTTAAAAATTTTATACTTGTATATACAAACATTATATAAATCATGTCTATATAAGCATGTTTTCTGTAAATACTTCAAAGTAAATCTTGTTAGTAAGTGAATTATACTTAACGGTGTTATCCTGAGGTATTTTTTTTCTATTCCTGTCAGATGGATAGTGGCTATAATACACAGAATTGTGGAAGCAACATTATGGACACGGTTGGAGCAGAAAGTTACTGCAAAGAAAATGATGTACAAACCTCAGAAGTTGAGAATAAATCTCAAATTTTTAATACAAAGGTATGGAACCATAAGAGATGGGTGTGGTTGAAGTTTACAACTTATTACAAATTGTAATTAGACTAGACTGTATTCTTTTTTTCCAGTTTGCTTAAAATTCGGTTTATTACTCATTCTTTCTTCATTCAGGATGCTATCTGTTTAACAGCAGAATGTGGTTTTTAAATCAAAACACTCATTTCCTAACTCCTGCTATGAGAGCTTAAGAGGTTGGAGAGGTGCTTGAAAACAGTTCCTTAGGGGGAGTAAATAGGAGGGTGAGATGTTTTTGTCTCTAATGTTCTCTCAGAGCTAAAAAACCTTATTAGAGAGGGGAAATGGTGCAGTTGAGACTACACATCAGATTAAGAAAAGTTTGCTTACTTAAAAAATAGCTTTTCTAGAATTTGAACGTTTTCATTGAACACTTACCTTTACACAGTATTTCTACGTGGTATACTGCTGAATATACATTTGCCAAATCCTGTAGACAAAATGGTTTTAACTACATGTACATAAATGAAGAAACACATTGTAATTTTAGACACTGATCACGACGGTCCTTTATTTGTATATGCAAATTTATTAATACCATATCAACAAATATGTAAAACCTTGCAGATAAATATGCCACTATCTTGTTTCTCCTTTCCTCGGTATCGTCCTGAGGTAAGATTATAGTCAGCCACTTAAAAATAAGCAATTATTAAGATACAGGGAAGTATTTTTTTTGATATAAGGTATTAACTTGTAAATATCTGTATCTTTATCTGTAAATATGTCTGTCATATCTGTAAATATCTTTACAGTCTCTATAGGGGAGTTAAGCTAAGGAAATCTTCAAGGATTTTTAAAGTTTACTTCCTTGAAACCTGGTATCACTGAATGATCCTATTTAAACTGAAAGTATTTTCTTCTTTTTCTTTCATAGCAAGATCACACAGCACAAAGATTTTGGATGAAAACAGCAAGTCTTCCTCAGTACAGCAGTCCATAGAATACCTCTGTCAGAACCAAAGACAACAGCTCCAGCTCCTTGCGTATTTTTTATGCACAGGATCAATAATGTGATTGAGATTGGCGAAAAATGGCTGCAACTAACATGCTTAGCATTTCTTCCCTCCTTAATGTGAAAAACCAAGGGCTTAATCTAGTAACATAAGAACAACAGAAAAGCTCCTGGAACTTTCAAAGTTGCTGAAGTTTATTTTTTAATCAATAAATATTTTTGTACTTACCTTGAGTGATGTGTTTTAAGAAACTGTGAGTGAAGTAGCTTCTATAGGGTCAACAACCTGCTGATTATTAGTAAGCCCTATATGCCAGCACTGAATTTAACAATATTTTTGAGAAATAGTTTTATTTTACATAAAAATTTATGAATATAAAATAAATTATAACCTACGTGTTAAGACTAGTGATTTGTGATTTAGATTTAAAATTTAATTGAAGAGGTGGTTCTTAGCACATGTGATAATTAGCATTTTCAAAAACTGTCATTCTTAATGTCATTTCTCTGCAGAAATTCTTAGTTACAGTGATAACTGCTCTGGTTACTGCTTTTAAAAATACACTAGGAAAGTAGTACTAACAACATTGTATCACATATTGTCACTCTAGTATCACATACTATTATGGGGCAAATATGGGATGCCCAGAATATAGCGGGTTACACTGTTTCCAGCTCCAAGGTGGCTAGAGAAGAGTGAGACCAAAGAACCAGGATAGACAGTGAGGACTAGGGGAGTACCTAGGAGGCTCTGGACCTAGGCAGTAAGGGTTGGGTACACTAATTTTTTTAAAGCTTATGATCATGTTGGGAGTAGAATGGATCTTTACCTTGGGAATATGTATTTTCTTACTTATAAATCACTTTTTGAAAACTGTCTTACTAAAAAGAGCAGTAATTCATTGTAGCCCAGGAAATAAAGGCATTATCATGTTATCTTTCTTCCCTACTTTTTGCACCCTATAAAAGCTATTGCTTTCATGGGGCTGAGAAATATACATTGTATAAAAATGAAAAATAATGTAAAATATATATAATAAAAAATGTTTCCATTGCTGTGGCAAAAAAAAAAAAAAAAGCTATTTCTAACCTGCAAGACATGTTTCTCCCTGTGTACGTGACTCATTATTTCTCCCACATGCTAACCTTTAAAGCCAGTAGCCAGTAAAGCCCAATGCTATAGATGGTGCATTAGCAGTTAAGGCCCTGATCACATAGGTTTTGGACTCAGTAAAGATAATTGCTGTGCATTAAGAGTTCTAGATCACCAGGGCAGGAAATTTCCTGACTATATTTGTAATAGTGCAAGTCAAGAAAAAAAAGTAGTGATTATAAGATTCCTCCTATCACCTACTGGCCCATAAATCTATCAATAGTCTCTTGTTAATATGGTAATATTAGTTCCACCAGCACTTTGTTAAGTGAAATATTCTGTGTAAGCTGTTAAGCGTTAAGAATGGGGACTTAGAAACATTTTAGATTACCAAGGCCTCAGTGTGAAATTAACAGTGCTTTTGGTCATTTGAACTACTTAGTAAGCATTAGTAACTAAATTCTGCTTCCTCATAAATGAGGTACAAGAAAAACTTAAGACTTATAAAGTCAGTTAAAGCCTTGGTTACTAAGAAGCCTCTCCCCTCTACCACCACAAATAAACTAGAAATTTTAGGCTGGGGTGGAGAGAGGAGGCAGGTCATGAAAATCAAGTATGTAGTATTTTGTGACAATGGAAATATGAAATTTAAATTTCCATGTTCATCAGTAAAGTTTCTTACAAACAGCAATGTTTGTTCATTCAGTCTTGCTTTTACACCTTAAGAGGAGCCTAGTACTACACAGGTTTGTTTTTTTTTTTAAAGATCTATTTATTTATGCATACAAGAACTGGAGTGCAGGCCAGAGGTGCAGGGACTGAGAGGGTTCACCAGAGACAGAGTGGGGAGCAGAACGCCAATCTACTAAAATACACTGCCAAGGGGAGCAGTGGGCAAGACAGGAGAGGTCCAACAAGCCATGGTGGGTTAGCTTCCTGGTGGGGGACTGAATCACGCTGTAGTGGCTGCTGATATCTTCATAGTGCTGAGACAACCACTTGCGCCACCAGGTAGGCCCAGTTTTTCAACAAAGACTGTAAGGCACTTAGAGCCTAAAATGTCTGGCCTTCTACAGAAAATCTTGCTGACTTCTGTGGTTTGTTAGTCCATGACCTGAACCCAAGATGTCTCAAATCTATCTTCCTTCAACTGACACAGCCCTGCCTCAGTATATGGATGTTCATAACAAACTGAACAATCACTTAACGATTGCCTATCCCCATTGGTATACCTGTTCATGTATTTGTCAGTCTTACTTCACACTGTTTCTCAAGCTACTTTGAAGGAAGAGGTCATTTACTTGACTGGTGACGAGCATGGTATAGTGTGGATACTTTACAAATCAAATAAAGTAAAATGTTTTAACAGGCTCAAAATTTTGAAAACGCAAACTCACTGCCAATCTTTGTGATTCAGGGAAATAGTCACTGGTTCAACAAATACTATTTAAATCTATTCCCTTTAATATGTCTTTATACAATCTTCCATTTCCAATATAATCTGATTCATATGCAGTTTAAAGTCATTAGTTATACATTTTATTTCATAAGTAACATGATGTAGATATTTAAAGTGCCAGCTCTCAAATCTCAATGTCTATTTGTCAGATCTGTGCTGAAGTTCAAGGATGATAACCTCGTTTATTACCTGGTTTTAAGAAAAAACTTTTTCCAATCAGATTAAATCCTTGTCTTACTACAACATTCAATTCACAAACATGGACAGCTTTTCAAGGACAACTAAAATGTAGGAGGTTTTTTAAGCAGGAAACCCTTAATGTAAGTTAGTAAATTAAAGATGGCAAAGGAGATTAAATGCTAAATTCCTCAACAGATCTTGACTTCATTGTCTAAAAACTGCCATACCAAACACTGACAGCTTTCAAGATTTAGAAAGAATAGATTGTTCCTAGTTTCTAAAAATATTCTATTTTTCTCCATAAGAAAATGAGCTTTTGTTCCATCAATATTAAATAATCAAATTACTTATGTAAAATTAATCTGCTCTTCAGTGAGCAGATGAATGCCCCATTTAAATGATCTTTCCAGATCCTTGAAGTTGCTAACTTGTCAGTATTTAAAAGTGATATTCAATTGAATTTTTCTGCATAAATAGTTCTGTTCAATCTAGAAATGTAGTTATGATGGGACAGACACAGTCAACAGTTCAATAAAAATGCAAATTTTTAGAATTATTAAAATGTACTTAAAAGTAACACTATCACACATTTCTTAGCTATAAAAGGTTTGCTTTTTTTTTTTTTTTTTAAGGAAACCAAGTTTTAAGGTTTTTTTCATTCACTATAGCTATTTTTCAAACTTCTTCTTCTTTCGGTCTGGTTCATTATTGTCCATGCTTGAAGTATCATTGGGCATGCTTATTCCTGGTATCTAAAGTAATAAGGGAAAATAAGGTAAGAAAAAGTGTAATAAGAAATAAGTCTCATTCTCTGCCATTCCCCATTAACATTTTCAAATGAGAGAGGAAGAAGGGGGTTTCAATAAAGGTTTTCTACACAAAGCATATATATTTACAATACAGAGTAATAATTAAGAAACAGTAGATGTAATCACTGAATTACATGTCATTTGGGAAGTGTGTTTTCAGCTAGAACACATCCAATCTACTCTCTCTGTACTTTAGTAACTGTTAAGAAATGAGGACTCAGGTTGGGGCAGAGCAAAGGTTAAGAACCAATGACTTATGGTGACGTGTATTATTTCAAAACTGACAAAAGTGAAAAAGGACTAGGCAGGAGGACCTGAAAGAGTTCTATTTTTGGCACCAAGGTACTCAAGGATTACAACTATTGAGGATGCCATGGAAATCAGAGAAAACACAATTCGCTACAAGTATTTGGTGAACATACTATAGGACTTCCTCAAATATTAAAAATAAAAGGACTCTAACCCTCTCTTCCACAAAATATACTACTTATTCTATCACAATATGGATAGTATAAGTTTGGGCTTACCTGTGGTTCCACGAGAGACATTCGGATTTTCTGATGCTGGAGATTAGATGAATCTAACATGATTTTTACTTTAACTTTATCAAATATATGGAACACTGTATCTTCAATTTTAAGTGTAGGCACCTAAATGAAACATTTTAATATTTTTAATTGCTTCCTTATACTTGAGGCTTTGTTCTAATTCTTTTTTTTTTAAAGATTTATTTATGCATACAAGAGCTGGGGTACAGGCTAGAGGCGTGGGCGGTGAGAGGATCCACCAGAGACAGAGTGGGGAGCAGAACAGGCAGACTGACTGAAACACACTGCTGAGGGCAGCAGCGGGCGAGCAGGAGAGGTCTGATGCGCCATGTGTGTCCCCTCCCTGGCCGGCAGCAGGGATCGAACTCATGCTGCAGTGGCTGTGGTTTGCTTCAGTGTGTTGCTTAACCCAATGCACCACCAGAGGCATTGTTCTAATTCTTTATAGTTTATCTTTTATATTAATTTTAAAGATTAATATTTAAAAGCATCTAATTTTCGGACCTCCCTGGGTGCACAGTGGGTTAAGCAATGCCCTATGAAGCAAACCACAGCCACTACAGCATGAGTTTGATCCCTGCTGCCGGCCAGGGAGGGGACACACATGGCGCATCAGACCTCTCCTGCCTCGCCCGCTGCTGCCCTCGGCAGTGTGTTTCAGTCAGTCTGCCTGTTCTGCTCCCCACTCTGTCTCTGGTGGATCCTCTCACCGCTCACGCCTCTAGCCGGTACCCCAGCTCTTGTATGCATAAATAAATAAATCTTTAAAAAAAAAAGCATCTAATTTTCAATATAATAAAAGCCCCTAATCTACCAGCCTCACACAAATATGGTCTATTTATGTGCATACTTCCTCCTTTCATTAAGGTAGCTCCAATACATATATTCATTAATCTCAGAACTCTCACCCTAACTACACCAAACTAAAAAGCTGCTACACAGCAAAAGAAATCATACCACAGATAATATGATACCCAACTGAATGAGAGAAAATATTCACACACCATCTAACAACAGGCTGATATCAAAGATATACAAAGAACGCACATGATTCAACAAAGAAAACAATCAAAATGTAGGCAGAGAGCTAAGTAGGCAGTTCTCAAATGCAGACATACAAATGGTAAGAGGCACGTGAAAAAGTGTTTATCAACACTCATCAATAGGAAAATGCAAATCAAAACCATAATGGAACACCACCTCACTACACAGAAAACAGCTGCTATCAAAAAGACCAGTGTCAAGTACTAATAAGGATGTGGAGGAAAAGGAAGCCTTTTAATACCTTTGGTGGGAATGCAACCCCCAAGAAAGCAATATGGAGGCTTCTCCAAAGATTAAAATGGGGATCTACCATACAGCCCAACAATTCTACTCCTAGGTATCTACGCAAAGAACACAAATACACTAATTTGAAGGGAAACTTGCACTCCCGTGTTTATTGCAGCACTGTTTACAACAGTTAAATGATGGAAACAATCTAAATGACCAGTAATAGACAACTGAATCAAGATGTAGCATGTATACACAACAGAATACTACCCAGCTATATAAAGAAGATAAGGTCATGCTATTTGTGGCAACATGGATGGAGCTAGGAGGATTATGCTAAATAAGTCAGAAGCAAACATATACCAAATGGTGTCAGTTGTAGAATACAGAAAGTAGAAGGTTCCGATAAGGCCAAATCAAAAAATTAGCTCTTGAAAGCAGACTACGGAACTGAGACATTAAAGGAAGGGAGCTGGTAGGGGAAGCATCACAGACTGTGGTGGAGGACTCTAAGTAGGTACTTTGGTGGTGGAAGCAGTGTCATAATATCATGGGAAAGGGGAGCCTATGCTTCCAAACTACAAACGACCATGGAAACCAATGTCATCTTAATAAAAAAAATTAAAGAATTTGCATCCTATTAATTAGTAAAATGTTGCTTTAACAGAGAAGCATAAGGCATTACAAGGGGAGTTTATTTTTTCATACTTCCACTGTATGCGTAGGGAAGCAAGGAGTGTGTCAGAAAAAAAAAAAATATGGAATTAACAGTTCTGGTCCCTGAGCTATAAGCATCCATCTACTCTTGACTTTAATTCATCTGTAAAGGATTAGTTCAAGTTTCCCTTACAGAAGGAGACGTTACATGATATTAAAAAAAAAAAATCAAGGACAATTTTTGCATATGGGAAGATATACAAAGGTAAGAAATTATGAGTAGAACAGTAACTCTGGCTGGCTTAATTATGCAGATACAAAAAATAATTTTTTTCCTTTTATAAGCACCATTTGTAACCAACGAAAGGTAATGTCCCCTTTAAAAAAAACTAAAAACACTTGAAACATTGCACCTCTACAACTATAGTGGGAACCAACTTTATGTCAATTGAGAAAACAAAAAAGTACTTTACCTCGTCGTCATAAGTAAGGCGTGGCTTTGGTTTATCCTTTTCTTCAAAAAATACCGTACCTTCTAAACCATACTTTGGAATTAACACCACAATAGCATTCTTTCTCACAAATAGAATATAGGCTTCTTCACTTACTATTCCTTTGCTTTTGAAAAATAACTGTAAAATAACAGACAACCTTACTAACAATTGCCTTAAAATATTTTGAAATTAACAGCAACAACACTTTGAAAAAATAAAAAGGGAACAAAAACTCTTCTCTCCCATTGATAGATGATAGGTACCTGAGTATGAAATGCCACTGATGCACGCTGGGCATACTGAGCCATTTTGTGTCGAAAATTGAGATTTTTACATAAATCTGCAAGCTTGTGTTTGTCTGTTAACTCTGGGTAAGTACAGTCAGCCCCAATAGCCACAGCCAACAACCGATGAACAATGATGTCTGCATATCTAAACATACGAAGGACAAATGAAAAATTACATTAGCATTAATATATCTTTTTAAAATTAAAAATTAATGTTTGACCCCCTTTAATTTCAAAGAAAAAAGCACCTTCTGATGGGTGAAGTAAAATGTGTGTATATTGACGATGCTAAGCCATAATGATGAAAATCATTATCCATTCCAGAGCAGAAGTATACAGCCTGCATCATACAACGAGTGGCTAATATTCTTAACAGAGTGTTTAGATACGGGAACGTAGGAGAATCGGCCCGGTCTAACGAGTCAGCCAAAGACTTGGCTGTATCAGTTTTAATTTCCAAATTCTGTAAGTAAAGAGGAAGATAAGAGCACCATATTAAACATTTTAAAATCATCTTCAAAATACAATGAATCAGATTGAACAAATACAGTGTACGTGACTAGATAATAAGGGTTTATAGTGTTATCCTTCACCTAGCAGAACTGAAATAAATATACAAAAAGGAATGCTTGTCTCATGCAACAGCAAAGCTAAAATTTTCTGAATGCACTTAAAGGTACTAAGTATATTTGGAAGAAGTTTCAAAGTAGAAATCAAAGCTGGTAGCGGCAGTACAGTACTACTAGGCCAAACTGAGAAACTAGTGCCATCCTATTAGAATACAATTATGCCTATACCTTGATGTTTTAGTGGATAATAGTCTGCATATAAGATGCCAGCCTCCAATAGGCTATACCATATAAGTCAGGTATGTTAAATGTAGTAAGATATGCTTTCTAGGTTTGTGTAATTGCAAATTTACACAGTGACCTAACTAATTGCTTAAAGACACATTTCTTAGAATGTATCTCCATCATTAAGTGACACATGACTATAATGTCCTGAGGTCCAAAACTACTCCTTCCAGTTGTCTTCTGAACAGGAAAGATGGGGTCTGCACAGTTGATCCAAGGAAAAGCAATATAAGTCACTAATTATGCCTAAATGAGTCTACTAACCAGAAGCAGGGGGTACTGTGAGGCTGAAGAACTTGTACCTTTCTGACTTTTTCCTATGTCTACAACAAATAGACTCTCAGGGTTTAACTGTTTGAAAGTAGAGAAAGAAAATTGTGTAATCAGGCAGTTCAGAAAAGGTTCACTGAAGAGCCTTCCTGGAGGCGCAAAGGGTTAAGTCACAGCACTATGAAGTTATCTGCTGCAGGCACTGCAGCACAAGTTCTATGCCCAGACAGGGACTCACATGATGCAGCAGACCTCCCCTGTCTCACCTGCTGTTTTCCTCAAGCAGTGTGTTTCAGTAGATTCTCCTGTTCTGCTCCCTACTCTGTCTCTGGTGACGCCTCTCATCCCCCACACCTCTAGTCTGTACCCCAGCTCTTGCATGCATAAAATATTCAAAAAAAGACAGAAAAAGAAAAGGCTCACTGAAGTCACACAGACATTAACACTAGTAAAGGCATATGGAAGAAATCAGTATTTTGAGGATAGTACCAATATCTTAGTTTGAAACATATGATTTTAGCCTAGGGTGCTCTAAAAAACATTTGAGACCTGTATGTGGGATGAGATGCTACACCTAAGTTAGATTTTATTTAATTAAAAGAACTACTGGTGCATTTCTGCATCAAAGAACAAAAACACTTTCATGGGAGAAGTAAATATGGATTATTAAGTGCAATGGGTAAGTCATTAAACAAATACAAATGCTTTCCCAAACTACAGGATTTTACCTTGGATTTAGCTGCTTTAACAAGAATTTCATAATTTGATGGAGGAGGAGCAGGATGTTTTCGAAGCAAAGCGTGTTCAGAAAATTCCTCATGAATTCTTTTTGCAACAGAAATATTAGCAAGTAACATAAATTCTTCAACCATGGAATTTGTTTCTCTGCCAATGGAAAAATGATTACATTGGAAAAGAGAATCTCAGACTTTTATGTCATAATTATTCAGAGGTTAACTTTTCTACCACCAAAGTTAATGGAAGTATTTCCTATATAAACATTCACGCATATGTACACTTGCTTTAGTAACTTGTGCTTCTTTCATTTTTCAGATACTGTGTTAACAAGCTCTTGTTATGCATCTACTACATGAGTAAATCTCATGCTAGAGCAGACTTTACAAATTAAACTCAAGAAAAATTGTTTTACTAACATTAGCAGTATAAATCTGAAACACTGCATTTTTCACTTCCTTTTAACATGTCCAGAGATTTTTATGTAACTATGAATTTACTAAATAAATTAACTATAAGTTTACTAAATTTAACTATAAGTTTAATAAATATAAATTTAATAAATGAAATTTACTAAGAATTAAAAACTAGGTAGTACACATTTTGGCTAAAAAACTAAAACTTTCACCAATGAATCACTACAATGAAGAGATCTTATCAACAGTTATTACTTGGGGTGCATGTTATGAGTCATGCATTTTGCTGTATATGGTAGCCCAATTTTGCAGAAAAATGGAGGATAAAAGTTATTCTCTTGATCAAGGTCAGAGTTATCACTAATAACAAGATGTGAATCCATGTAATCTGACTTCAAATTTTTAAAATTTTTATTAATTTATGCATACAAGAACTGGGGTGTAAGCCAGAGGTGCGGGGTGTAAGAGGACTCACCAGAGACAGAGTAGGGAACAGAACAGGTGGATCTACTGAAATACACTGCTGAGGGGAGCAGCAGGTGAGGCAGGAGAGGTCTGCTGCGCCAGGTAGGTTATCTCTCTGCCTGGGGATCCAACTCATGTTACAGTGCCTAGTGACATCTTGATAGTGCTGAGACTTTAACCCTTGCTCCACCAGGGAGGTCCTGACTTCAAAATTCTTTTTTTTTTTTTAAAGATTTGTTTATTTATGCATACAAGCACTGGGGTACAGGCCAGAGGTGTGGGGGGGTGGTGAGAGGATTCACCACAGAGAGTGGGGAGCGGAACAGGCAGATCAACAGAAGTACACTGCTGAGGGGAGCAGTGGGCACAGCAGGAGAGGTCTGCCGCGCCATGTGGGTCCCCTCCCTGGCTGGCAGCAGGGATGGAACTCGTGCTGCAGTGGCTGCGGTTTGCTTCATAGTGCGTTGCTTTAACCCACTGCGCCACCAAGGAGGCCCCTGACTTCAAAATTCTTAAACCTAACATTGCTATTCATTCCATTCAGTTAATTTTGTTCTTTTTCCCAGGTCACTAAACATTCATTATAAATTTTTCATTCATGTTTACATTTTTAATAACATTAAAGAAAGTTTCCAATCCTCTAGAAGTATGGTAGAAATGTGGTTTTTCTTCTTCTTTTTTTAAAGATTTATTTATTTATGCATACAAGAGCTGGGGTACAGGCCAGAGTCATGGGAAGTGGGAGGATTCACCAGAGATAGAGTGGGGAGCAGAACAGGCAGATCAACTGAACTACACTGCTGAGGGGAGCAGCAGGTGAGGCAGGAGTGGTCTTGCTGCACCATGTGGGTCCCCTCCCTGGCTGGGGATTGAACACGTGCTGCTGTGCCGTGGATGCTTCACAGTGTGGCGCTCAACCCACTGCACCACTAGGGAGGCCCTGATTTTTCTTAATAGGAAGAAATAGATGATTCTCTACTCCGCAAAACAAGATTCAACATTTTTCTCTAAAAAGCTTCTAGTGTTGGGTTCCTTTATTGTACTAACATCATGCTTATCTGCACAGAAGTTTCCCTTAAGGTATATTTAAACTTAACAATAAAGCTATAAAGTACACACTTGTCTGTATACTTCCATTTTTATTTTTTTAAGGGTTTTATTTATTTTTGCACAGAGGAACTGGGGTTTAAGCCAGAGGTGTGGGTGGTGAGAGGATTCACCAGAGACAGAGTGGGGAGCAGAACAGGCAGATTTACTAAAATACACTGCTAAGGGGAGCAGCAGGTGAGACAGGAATGGTCTGTTGTGCCATATGTGTGTTAGTTCCCTGGCTGGGGATCGAACTCAGGTCCTAGTGTTAATACCACTGAGACTTAACTCCTAGGCTACCAGGATTTTTAATCCTTAGTCATCAACTAGAAAAGTGTCAATGCATGTTTAGTTTCAGAATTACCTTATTTAAGAGGCATAGAAAAAAAAGCCTAACTCTAAGAAAAAATATCCTTGCCTCCTAATTCTTAACCAAATCAATAAATAGTAACAACAAAAGCTAACAATTCAGTACTATTCACAACACTCTATGAGGTAGGTTTCTTTATCTATCCTGACGGACAAATTGAGGTCCAGAAAAGTTAAAGTTACTCTCCTGAGTTACTACAGAAGTGGGATCAAAACCTAAACAATCTGGCTTCAAAGTACCTGACCCTGACCACTATTCTATCCTCCCACAAGATATTCTATATATTAAACATTTTAGAAATCAATCAGAGCAATTTTCTTTCACTTACCATGACTATTACTAGTCAAATTCTAATATACCACACATTAAGATAAACCAATGTAAATTAGAAAATTTCTATTAACACCATTTTTACATAATACTGAAAAGTGATATCTAAATGTGTTTAGATATTTCATGAGTTAAAAAATTTATAGAAATTCTAACCCTATTTTCAGTACAAGATTTACTAACAAAGTAGTCAGTACATTTAAAATCAAAGTCATATCTACTGTTCATGAAAAATGAAAAAAAAACTGCATACCTAAGCTCCTTGGTCTGCAGATCTATAGGATCATGAGTTTCACTGTCTATGTGGAATCGAACTTCCGGAGAAGAAAGAGTTAAAGCTCTAAATATAAATCAAAGAGGTGAATTACACCAATGAGACAACATTAGACATAATTTTGGAACTGATTCTTTTAAAATAGAATATGATTATAGCAGGTGCGTGATAGTCTATCATCTAGCCTTTTGAAGGCTTTACAACCATTTAAGTTTTATGTTCTATTTTATGGATAACAATATCTCACACGGATCTAAAATTCATTTAACAAGTTAGTAGTCTTTGTGTTTCTGAGGGTCTGAAGCTCTCAGTGCCCAAACTATGAGTTCTTACTGAGCTACATGAATTTGCAATCACTTTTTCAAATATAGAAGGTTAACTGAAAGTATTTCATTTATTATGGCAAATAATGTATTGAGGGATGAGGAGATCAAAGGTAAGTTTCCATGGATGGCTGATGCATAGTTCAAAAGTATCTTTCTTCCATATAGATTCAGTGGAGAGGAGACTGATCAACTACTAATAATATTTACAAATACTGATGGCTATTAAGATTTGAAAGTATGATGTCAGATAACATACTATATTAAGTGTTTTACATTCAATGTTCATTTATGAATTGACAAGCTTTGCTTTCAAAAGTAAAATTCTTCAAGGCAAGGAAAGTTTAAGGTTTCTTCACTTAGTGAAGTTGCCTTCATCAGGTCAGTGCCAAATCAACCTAAACTAAGAATTTTAACTTCAAATAACTTTAAGTAACAATCATGGAGACAGAAGGTGAGATGAAATGAGGCAAGTCAAATGAGATTCCAAGTCCTTTTCTTCCTGAACTCCTCATGTTTATTGGGAGAGCTACAGAAAAAATACTAGAGAGGGAATCTCAACAAATATTACTTCCTTACCAAGAAATACTTACAAGGCTCTACATCTTGATTAAAAAGACAACTTACGCTAATCACATAATGTTCATAATAGAACATCTAAAATGTTTATCCTTGACATATTATTTATCTTTTAACAGACATAATTCAAGACATAACATCTCCTACTACAAAAATAAAAGATGACATTTTTGTTCTTACTATTTTCTCAATTCTACCTAATATTGAGCAGAGTCAAAGATGTTTTACCAGCAAGACTGTCTACTTAAAAATTGAAGTCTGTTTTTGATGTTAAAAATAATTTTTATGAGTGAAATTGAGAAGTTACGCTAGAAATGCAGATTTACATGTCTTAATTTAAAACAAAGTGAATATGATTTCAAATTGTTTTATTCACTTTGCTTCTAAAATAAACTTTCTAAAAATTATCTTTAAACAAGTGTTCTCCTGTTGTTTGACATATTGTAAATCTTCAAACCTTTACACCTTCCTAGAATTTCTTTAAGATATTAATCCAAACATATCCAATTTTAGCACAACAAATTACAAGCACAGAATTCTTGAACAAACACTAGTCTAGAGCAGTTGCTGACATTACATGGTAGCTAGAAGAAACAGAACATCTCTACTTAAGTCTCCATTCATCTTATTAAGAAATTCATCATTGTCCACGATTAAACACTTAAAAGGGTTGACAAGTTATCTTAATACCAAGATATACTAATTAAGACACAACTTAATAGATATTTATAAAACATACCCTTTTTCAATTCTTCTCTTTTTCAAAATTTTTGCTAGTTTATTTAGTCCACGGAGACTAGTGGTAATATCATCATTCATGGTTGATGAGTCAATTCTCATCTGAGCTTCAGCATATGTAAGGGAAGCCTTAAAAAAGAAACATATTACTATTACTCTTTACATTATATATTTAATATATTAACATATATTATTCTTTATATTTCTATACTACACATATTCATATTTGTAAAATATTACAAATTATAAGACCTGGTTTACTATCTTCTCAAATTTCTACTACATAAAGTCCATGACTTCATAAAACCTAAAATCAGTACAAATTACATATTCCTTGCCATAATTCTTATACTCCACACCTACGATTTCTAGTTTATTAATTCTGCTATATTACATACACAAATTTAGGTTAAAGCAAAATGATAGTACTGTCAGTAGTTTAATTTCATATTCAGTTAGCACAGAAATAGGCAATGCAAAAATAAAATGAAAAGGAAAATTAGATTATTCTTTAATAATGAATGTAAAGTGAAGTCCTTTCCAGATGACTATTCCTTTTCTACTTACTGGCAAAAAAGTAAGGAAATTGTAATAGTACATACATCAAGTTTTGCAGGAATTCTACCAACTATCCAAAATTAAATATTTAAAAGTGGAATAAATCAGAGTAAAAATATCTGAGTTTTAATCACAATTCAAATATATTAACAGCTCCTTCTAATCCTGTTTCATTCCTCATAGCTTACCAATTTTTAGCTTAATTTAAAAAAAAAGTAGCAGCACAGGTTAAAATCAGGAACAGCATAAAGGAGTAGAGATATAGCCAAGCCAAATTCTTAAGAGAGCCAACTTATCTTAGGGTCTAAGAGATCTCCTTCTAAAAATGTTTCTTGTCATGTTCATAATTCTTTTTTAAAACATAATTTTATTACACTGGCAAAGTGTGGGAGAATTACAAACTCATCACTATTTAAAAATACAATTTAGGAAGGCTTAAATTGCACATCACAATTTGTCCTTTATTTTTCTAATGACTGCTTAATAAATGGAAAGAAATATGTTAATGGAAGAAAAATGTACATAAATTTAGAAAATGCTCATTAGACAAAAGGGAGTTTGACAAATCTCAGAGGAAAACTTTGGGCAAAATAAGAATACAAGAGAATTTGGGTAGAAAGTACCAAAAACCAAAAGCAAGAAAAAAGGATTCTGGCTTCATCTGTTCTGAACACAGATTTCAGGCTAGTTACATCAGAATTCAATTATGATTTGTAACAGCATTTCTCTGAGAAAACATGAAGAAGTGGATGATGTATATGCCAACTTTTAAAATACAAGCAGGATAACGTGAAATATTGGAGTTCTTGAAATATAGAAAAAAGTTATCTTTATAGTCTTCTCAAGTATACAGAGACTACATAAATTTCTTAAAGCAGGACAACTGCCAAATAACCTTGTTTTTAAATAGCATCAAGAATTGAGCAAATGAAAAAAAAATTTTGCTGCAACACTGGGGAAAAATTTCTTAATATCTTTTCAAAACAATCTATGTTTAAAGTATCAACATTTAAAAATTAAACAGTAACTATGAAACTAACCTTTGAATTAATAACACTTTTGGTAAACCTGGTTTTTAAGATTTCAGCATTTTGATTCATTTCCCAAATACATGAAAATGCCAACCTGTGGAGGAAAATACAGTATGTTAATGGAATCAGTTAAAGTAGTAAACACTACATTGTAACAAAAATATGTGCATAGATACCTGTCAACATTACTTCTTAAGGAACATAAGTTAGAACTAAGCAACTCCGGAACCATGTCAATCCTCTGGAAGAGATAAAAAGTTTATTAATTAGCTATATTCATAACATTCTACATTCAGTAGAGATAGAGCAAAATTTTTAACAGCGGAAAAAAAGAATAAAGTTTTGGCCTTAGTGCATAGGACTAAGAAAATGTGAAATAAAAAATCTAGAAAGGTATTTACACAGAAATGTTACAAAAGGGAAACAAAAAAAACTGAACTGCATGTAGATGGACTGAAGTTTAAATTCTCTAGCACTATTTAGCTGTCCTCTGAAAGTCTAAAATATCTGTTTTGGATGTTAAGTTTGTACTAAATATTAGACAGCTCTACAAGTTCAATGACTGGATCTTTCTCCAATGTTTAATGCAAGCTATATGGTATTTTAAAAATACTTAAAAGGCACTAATTTTTGGGGGGAAAAAAGCTATACAGAAGAACTTTGACACTGAATTTATAACGGACTAAGCTTAAAATTTCCCTCTACTTCACAATTTTTCTCTATAAATTTACAGGACCATATATTAAAAAAAAGTGGTAAACTGTGGCAGAACAGATTCATGACTGAACTTTATAAAGAACAAGAGCATATTTAATCACATATAAAAAATAAGTGCTGCACAACAATTTATGTCAACAACATCTACATTTTTAATTGGCCAGTCAATAACAAAATAACAAGGCCTCCCTGATGGGGCAGTGTGTTCAGCGCCACACTGTGAAGCATCTGCGGCACAGCAGCACAAGTTTGATCCATGGCCAGGGAAGGGACCCACATGGTGCAGCAGACCTCTCCTGCCTCGCCCGCTGCTCCCCTCAGCAGTGTATTTCCGTCGATCTGCCTATTTTGTTCCCCACTCTGTCTCTGGCGAATCCTCTCACCTCCCGCGACTGTGGCCTGTACCCTAGCTCTTGTACACATAAATAAATCTTTAAAATAAATAACAGTGCAATATTTTCACTGATATAACACCACTATTAAATGTATGTCTTTTAGTATTATGTACTATTTCAACCTATCACGACTCAAAAAAAAAAAAACTATGCACAATTAACTTAAGAGTTATACCAAATTTTACTAAGTACTCAAGTTGTTCTTTCCTCAGAAAATACCTCAGATGATTTTATATTAAGCAGAAAACAGATGATGAAAAAGTTGCAGTATGTACTATTTTAAACTTAACACATTTACCTTTTCACAAAGATACACAGTTGTTCCTCTTCTGGCTGACTCTTGATCTAAAGCATTTCCTGGCCTAATAAAATGGCTAACATCAGCAATATGAACACCAACCTTAGAAAGATAAATAAAAAGATGTCAACATTTTCAACTGGATATATGTAGGTAGGAATGGAGTTCTGGGAAGAAAAAATTTAGCTAAACTGAATGAAGACATAGTCACATTTACCATTTCAACTTTTGATACATGTTTATTAGTCTCTGCAGCTATAACTATACTTTGCATCAAAAATTTCCAAACAAATTCTGGGTCAAAAGAAATGAAATTAAGAACATAATTGGATAAGGAGAACATTTCAATATAAATACCTCCAAGTTTCCATTTTCAAGTTCTCTGCAATGTAGAGCATCATCAATATCAGTACATCCTGGTGGGTCCACACTACAAACACACAGATGTCTCAGGTCTTCTCGGTTCTTCATGTCCTAGCAAATGGCACATTTACAGGATGGTTAAAACTATTTGGTAGTACAAATACAAGACATCTGTTATGAAATAAAAAACTATATGGGAAAACTATTTTGTGATGATAACCACACATTATGATTTGTAGCTATAGTATCTTGCCTTTGAATATTTTGACATAAGGTAGTATTTGTTCTACAGAAATATTTATTTTTCAGTAGGCAAATGATATTTGTAATAGCTAAGAGTGATGTACCAAACTAAATTTGGGGAAGAAGGGAACTATGGTTTCTACATATTAACACATACAGAAATCAAAGCAAATTAGTTCAACACAGTAATTTATACAGTTACTAAGAGGGCCTCCCTGGTGGCGCGGTGGGTTAAGCAACGCACTATGAAGCAAACCGCAGCCACTGCAGCACGAGTTCGATCCCTGCTGCCGGCCAGGGAGGGGA
>JAGFMF010011655.1:1932393-1954176 GCA_019455555.1 Galemys pyrenaicus | reverse complement strand
CCCTGGCCGGCAGCAGGGATCGAACTCGTGCTGCAGTGGCTGCGGTTTGCTTCATAGTGCGTTGCTTAACCCACTGCGCCACCAGGGAGGCCCCCAAATATCCAATTTTTAAATTTGGTAACAATAAGCCTTATATCACAAAGTGGCTATTCTAATATTTTCATTTTTCAAAAAACACAATAAAACAAACCCAAACATACCCCTTCTTCAGACAGACAAGCAAGACGATCTATGAGTTCAGGGTTAGCAGTTAGGCTCTTCACATATTCTTCACCTGAAAAATAAATCAGGCTGTTCTTGATAAATTCAAGTACTTTTTCTGCTTTTTAGAAATGGAAGGACAGGGACAATCTTCTTTGTGACAATACACCTGCCAAAATTTTGGGGGGGAGAAGAACTCTCCTATCTATTAATGTAATCGTACCCACGAGCGAGTGGGTCAAGCAAGTCTATGAATTTTTATTGCTAAACAAATTCTACATGATGGTGGCAAAATTAATAGCCACTGGGTACCACAACTTACTTAGGTTAGAAATGCAGAGAAATTTAAAAATGCAAAAACGTCACATAAATCAAGTAAAGTTATGAAAATATTAAACAATCAAGTGAAAATCTGAACATGAACTTGGTAACTTTTTACACACATTTGCAAACATGAATTAACAACTTCTAGCTACAAGCAGACTTACAAGTAAAAGCTGGGATTCCTTCTTCTATGGCTTTCTCTTTGTTTTTCCTGTCATTTGTTATGAAGATAACTTGTAGCTGATTCTCAGCTGATATTTTCTTTAGATGTTCATTGTACCACTTTGCTGCTACTCGAATTGCTCTATCATTCCTGTCATTAGAATTTTCTCCCTGTTCTTGTTCTACATAAGTTTCTCTAAATGTAAAGAAAAAAAAAATTGAAATACTGGAAACAAAGATATGAAAAAAGTCTTAGGACATAAACAATCATCACTAACCAAAAAATAATCTACCCACACTGAATTCTCAAGTATGTCAGTGTACTTACCTCTTTAAATCAATACTTCAAAGTCAAATTTTAATATAGCAAAATTCAGTTCAATAACGTCTAATGCTTAGAATTTTAGATTTTAACAATAGCTTTTAATATTATTTTATTCCTCACCATTAAATGCACCTATTAAACTTATCAAAGATACTGTTATCAATTCTTACACTGATTTTAGCTTAACTTAAGCAAAAGAATCTTAGATGAGATTTGCCCAGAGTTCTAAGATTCTTCTCTACAACCCCAGTATTGCTAAGCTCTTTTCATTACAACTGAAAAAATTGCTAACCTCTGATTAGAAATTGGATGATCACACTCCACAAAAATTCCTTCTTTCTGCACTGAAAAAGAACTCAACTTTCTGTTTCTGGATTTCAAGGAGGAGCTAGAAATAGGAAGTCTACAAATGCCTTGTTGGTGTTCCTTATAAAAAGTGAAAATCGGGATACGAGAATAAAGAAAAGAAACTATATTCTTCAGGCCTCCCTGGTGGCACAACGGTTGAAGACACAGTGCTATTAAGCTGTTGCCAGCCACCGCAGCACAAGTTCGATACCGAGCAGGGAGTTAGTCCACATGGCACAGCAGACCTCTCCTGTTTTGCCCGCTGCTCCCCTCAGCAGTATTGCAGTAGATCTGCCTGTTCTGTTCCCCACTCTCTCTGGTGAATCCTCTTACCCCCTGCACCATCCCAGTTCTTGTACGCATAAATAAATAAATCTTTAAAAAAAAATTTTCTGATTTGTATGTTTCAATGAGATTTCATTAGCAGAATTCTGTCTAATCCAGCTGTTGGGGGTGACTCATCCCTTAGGGTACATCTAACAATGTCTAGAGACATTTGGGGTTGTTATAATTCAGTAGACTGGGGTGAGGTTGGCCACTTAAGTCTAGTGGCTAGAGGACAGGGATGCGGCAACATATCCTATAATGTGTAAGAGACTCCCCACAATAAAGATAAAGAAACAATATAATAAAAAGGCAAAATAAAATAAAAACTCTTAGATGTTAAAGACAAAAGAGCAGTCACCAGAAGGGAGATGGGTAAAATGGGTAAAGAGAGTCAAGTTTATTATGGATAAAAACTAGACTTTGGCAGTGAACATAACAAAATATACACGTAAGTTTATAATGCTGTACACCTGAAAGCTATATTATAAACCAATGTTACTTCAGTAAATAAAAAAGATTTTCAAGAATTATGAGAAAATTATTGGTGCTTTGATGGTGAATATGGTGTGATAACTTATATTTGTGGAAGTGTGAACTTGTACTCCTAAAACAAATACACCTACAGTGCTGTAAATTAACATTACTTCAACAAACATAATTTCAAAAATATCCAGTCCAATATGTCAATAAGACCAAGCTTGAGAAACTCTGTTCTAATCTAATAAAGGTATAACAGGGCTCATCATAGGTTATTTTTATATAAACAGGAGTTCCATATTTTCTAATACCACACATTATGCTCATAGGTATTAAATCTGAAACATAACCTTATCTTCTTTTAATGTGGTCATATAGTACTAGTTCAACTTTTAAAAGCTCACTAAGAATAAATCTGCTTTATATCTTTGAAACTTTCCTTCACAAACATTTACATTTTAAACTATGCTGGTTATTTGTATGTTATCTCAAGAACTTAGGCAAATCTCATCTTCAGGATTCCACTGTCCCATCTATGTTAAAACCAATTCAAAGTGAAAAGAGTTTGAAATAAAAACACCTAATGTAACCTGGGAGTTACCTTGGGTCTATGTTTTATCAAGCTAATGCCTACTGTCCCCCAAATTTAACTAATTTTATGTTTTTCTGGCAATGAACAAAATTCCCCCCACCTATGGTGCTCGTTAGTGAATGTATAGAAATGTTTCTCCTGGTTACTAGTCACATCTCGGATTCGTTTATATACTGGAGCACTCCGATTTCTCACTTCTTGGAGAACTGTTTGTAGCACAATTACATTCCTGATGGCAGGGTCTTCAAGTACATCAATCTTAAAAAAAAAAAAGAAAGAAAAGTTATTTTTCCTATGTTCATTTATTGTTACTGTAACAACTTCTGTAAGTTTAAAAAACGCTAAATATACATTAAGCTAAGACGGTATGTTGCTACGGAAAACGCTTTGTGTCAATCTGAGAAAAGCATATATAGACAGACCCATTCACAAAACTTGGTAGGACTGGTCTATTAGTAAAGAAATACGTTGGCCCACACAGCTATATCGTTTGCAGGCACTTACAAGCTGCCTGGGGGTCGCAAGCTGGAGGCCACAGTAGCCCAGGTCCCCGGCCTCCAGACACTTACAATGTAAGGCAGGAGAGACACCAAGAGTTAGAAAATTAACTTGTCTAGAATTCCTTCGAGTGCAACAACAACAACAACAACAAAAAGCACAAGGAAAACCACCTTGGCCTGGAGGACGGGAGGCCAAGAGTCCGGAGCGGGTAAGCCTCTCCTTTAGGACGAGACGCTGCACCAGATGCAACCCCAAGAGCCTCGGTTTCCCTATCTATCACACCCTCTTCTCCAGGAGGGGCCGCGCTGCCCGAGGTTCACCTGCGCGCCGACACACCTGGTGCAGCAGGACGTTAGTATCAGGAAGCAAGTAGTGAGGCCGCGGGCAGAGGCTGCTCGCCGGGTCCAGGGGCTCTGGCTCGAGGGCGGGTCCCTCGTGCGCCCCGCCGCACGCCGCGCATCCGGGCGCCCCACAGCCGATATCGTCCCGCAGGTAGTGCTCGCGCACGATCTTCATCACGCCGCCCGTCCGCGTCTTTTTCAGGAAAGTCTTGGACTTCAGCATCTTGCCTTGCGGCGTGGAAATGCCACTCCGACAACGCTCTTCCGGCAGACGGCGTAAAGCAGGGGCTCGTGCCGCACAACTACACCTCACCCCGAGGTTCGCCCCTTCCCGCTCCCGGACATTAGTAAACACCTCTCGCGGGAAAACGCCGAGACTAATGTTGGTTGGCTCTTTATGAATCGCGAGGATTGGGCGAACGCCCGGTAGGTGGGCGGAGCCTAGAGCTATTTCCGCCACTGTACTGCGCGGAAGCCGCTCCTGGACTCCAGCTCCCAGCAAGCCTTGCTTTCGCTGGGTCCGTGCTGGCTGAGTTCCGGCGGCGTGGGCGTGTGCACGCTGTTACTTCCTCCGTCCTCTTCGGAGCGCGAAAATGGTCGTCTAGGTTACGGTTCCTAACGGTCTCCGGCCCTGAGGTCTCTTGTTGAGGGCCTGCAACCTGAATTGCTGTCTGGAGGCATATTCAGCTCCTCAAAGTGACGGGTCCTTGGATGTGGAGTGATTGACGCTTTCGAGGTAGCTCGCGGCTGTGTCCTTTCCTTTCCCGCGTGGGGCAAAGACATCTCCAGTACTGCCAAATTGGGATCCTGTATTTCTGATGCACATGTCAGTATCCAGGAGGTGTTGCCTGTCTTTGATGTCACCTTTCCCGGTCCGGTTTCATTTAAAAAGGCGGGAAGCCGATCCAATTTAAGTTTTTACTCTTTCCTTTCCACACACCGTTTCCTAATCATTCTGTTTAGAAAAACTTCCCACAATACTATAAATAATATATCGTATCGTGTAGTTTTAAAACAAAGTTGTTGCTAAATTCTTGTGAACGGGGAAATTCTATGTAGAATGCTTGAGCTTTGTTTTTCTACCTCTTATTTCATTCTGCTGAATGGAAATATATTTTGAAAAATTATATCACTGTTTCTTTTTGCAAACAATATCTTCAATGGTATTTCATTACCTGTAGAAGATATTTCGAACACATTTGACTTGCCAGGCCCACCCCAACACTTCATCTTTAGGATGTATATGATTGCGTTTGAGGTAGGAGTCACAGCTAAGGTTCACAGAGACTTGGCCCCCCGCCAGGTCATCACTATCTTCCACCGTTTTGCGCTTTCATCACCACAATACCAACTTTAATTCCTGCATGCTCTTCCCAAGGTACTCCTCCCCAAATCCAAGATTCTGAGCTTATTCTATATAACCTTCCTCTGACTTAACGGTTATGAAATCTGTGTGTGTGTTGCTTTTATTAGAAATAATGAAAAATAACGAGTTAGGGCTTTCTCCTTTAATTCATAGATTTATGTGTTTCTTCCAATTAAGACTTATGCCTCTAGGAACTGGGCTTTTTGTTCATTTAAGGGCCTGTGTTTGTAGTATGATTTAATGAGTGTATGAATTGAACAGTAATTTACTACTCTTTCCTCGATTTGGAATCTTCCAAATAGCCTAGTAATTATTTAGAGAACACTGGTATCTCTAATACATGTCTTGTTTTCCATAGAGAATGTTTGAATGCATTTAAATTTGTGTTCTTTTAACCTACAGCAGAGTTGGAGAAGAAAACTGTTCAATAATAATAAAAAATGTCTCGAAAAATTTCCAAGCCATCAAATAAAGTGAATATTTCTAGCTCTCTGGAATCTGAAGATATTAGTTTAGAAACAACAGTTCCTACTGATGATATTTCTTCATCAGAAGAGCGAGATGGTAAAATGAAAATCACCAGGCAGCTAATTGAGCGAAAAGAACTCCTTCATAATATTCAGTTACTGAAAATAGAGCTTTCCCAGAAAAATATGATGATTGACAATTTGAAAGTGGATTATCTTACTAAGGTAAGGGGAGGTGTAATTTTTACCTGTATACTTTATTGTCTTTAAATTGCAGATAAATAAGAACTAAATATATATATAATTTAAACTTAAAATGATACATTTATATTTCATCACAAAGATATCAAGTCTTTTGAGAGAATAATTACATATTCTAATATAGCTGCTTTTGGAAGGAGCAGCAGAGTGAATAATAGTTCTGTGTTTAAAAAAAAATCCTGCAGGAAGGGATAATTTAAAGCTGGGCAGAGATGACTTGCTTTTGTAGGTTCAGTTTTTTAAATCTAACGTCTACTTTGCCTTATTGAGAAGTAGTTTTGATGTGACTTATTTGGAAGAATCAAGATCATAGTTATGAAATTGACTTTGTATAGTCCTCTGCCCTGAAATTCTGGCTTCTTTGATAGCTGCTGTGTTATAGTGCCAAGTATCAATTTACTACCATAATCTTTAACTAGTGGTGTTTGCCAAAATAGGAAGGGATGTGGTAGTCCTGTTTTTCTATTTGCAGTCAGAGTATTTTATGTAAAATCCAGATTATCCCAACTCCTTGCCACCACATGTAGCACTGACCTTCTTTTATTATTCCTCTTCTGGACTTCTATGAACTTTTCTTTAACATACATACTCAGGGTAAAATGTATGGCTCACAGGGCATGTGTGTACATAACTTAAAAAGTGTACTGCCAAATTGCTCTCCAGAATAGAGATTTCTTGGAGATAAGATGTTTGCTGTCAAATAGATGAAGAAATATTACATATGGTAGGATTAACCTTCCAAAATTCATCAAACTCAAAGCACTTAATTTTAAGATGAACCATTACACCTATCACTAAGGTTAGAAACTGCCAAGTTAAATGCTTAACTGCTGTACATTATAAAATCCATTGTATTTTCATAAATATATAATGTGAAAAGCCTTTTAATTATTTAGGGAAGGGATAAATTATTTTAGGGAATTGATAAATTGGATTAGAGGATTGATTTAGGGATTGAGAAAGTGACAGTATTTTTAGCCATTCATTCATTGTCCAAAGGTTATTGATTACCAGGAATACAAAGTTGAAAATCTCACATTCTGGCATTACAGAAAATAAATTATCACTAATCTACAGGTTCATAATAATGGTTGGTGTTCACAGCAACAATAAACTGAACATAAACCTATTTTCACTCTTAATGTTAAATGACCTAATTTCAAGTTACTGAGTGTCCTGTCTTTGGAAGAATTCTAGTACTAGCCTTGAATGACTGAGTGTTATGAATATAATAGATATAATTCTTTGAGCAAAAATATTGGATATGCTCTCATTTTTTTAGGAATTAAGTTCAGCTGTTAGTACCTGAGATTTGGAAAAGAGTCTAGGAATTCAAAGTGGAAACTGTGGCTTAAGCATGATAAGGATCTGCTTCTTCTCTGGTATAACACAAATCTGAAAATAGTTAATTTAGACCTGGTGTTTTTTGAGGAATCCAAGCTCCGGTTAACCTTTTGTGCAGCTACTTTTATCATGTTTTTAACCTTAAAATCACAATGACTTATCTACTTCCAAAATTGTGCCCATGTTACAAGCAGAACTAAGTAAGGAAAAGGGTAATGGGTAAATGGGTCATACACTAAATGAGTCATTCCTCTTTAAAAATCTTTTCCAAAAGCTTAAGTCAGTGAACTTAGAGAACTATACAGCATGACCATCTCTACCCAGTGCCAAGGGGGTTGGAATCTGGAAAATTTTAAGTTTTTCACTGGACACGTTGTTATCACTTAGATAACACGTTAACAATCAGAATACGTCAGAAAGAGCAAAGACATGTTGGGAGAAAGTAACAGTTATTCTACTATTCAGGTATTCTTTACTTACGAAATAGGTAAATTTGTGTAATCTGACATCTTTTCATACCAGTATGACAGCAGTTCAGTGTTTATGAAATATGACCTTATTACATTTGTTATCATGAGTCTTGCTTGACCCATGTTGATTTGCTTCCTCCGAGTCTAAAAACAGGAACAGATGGCTAAAGAGGCTGAAAACCCTTTCATTACCACTAAGCACTCAGCTGCTTGTCAACTTCCAAGAAGTTAGAAGGGTCTACTTTAAACAAGTAGAGAATGATAATAGAGATAATAGAGAATTGATAATAGAGAATTTTTAGCTTTGCATTTTTTCCCCCTGTTCACTGCTGTCTAAATCCCCTACCTTGATCCATTTCTCACTTTCATTCCATTTCACTCTTCTTTCCCACATTTTAAATGTCAAAAACTCTGTCTCTCTTTGGAGATCTGTGGGCTCATTATGGCTTAAGAAGTAAAAGGAGTTCCTCTTCCCAACTTGTCTCTGAGTTAAGGGACTTATTCAGAAGGCAGTTGAAATTGCAGAAGTTACAATCTTGAAAAAAGTAGGAGTTTTTTCTGGTAACAGGATTCTTGATTGCAAAATAGCAATTATGAGGAATATAGTTATTAATTGATTTAAGACATTTATTGCAACATGTTGCTGGGAATACAGCAATGAATGTGTGGGAGTCCCCTTTTTATAGAGATCACATTCAAATGAGGTACAAGTTTAGAAAACAAGGTGTTTGTTTCAAGAAATATAAGATTGGATGAGATTGATGACTAGTTTCCTTTGAATGTTTATAGTCTTATCTCTGTCATAGTCAATTGAAGATGTGTACTTGTCAGATGCAAATGCAGGATCTGGCCTGGAAATAATTACCTGAGTGAAGCTCCCTCATAAAATCTCAGTTGTCAATGAACTTCTCAGTGAGAGTAGGGTAAAAGGAAGATAGCCTTAATGACAGCCTGGCCAAAAATACCCTGCCTATTAGAGAGCAGTTTCAAATCACAGTTTGAAAGACATATCAACATTTGTAGTTTGTGGACACATCCATTTGTTCATTTTTAACCTGTTTCTTTTAAATGCTTTTTTTATATTTAATTTTTTGTGATACCTTAATGGTCAATGTTTTTTAACAATACATTTAACAATTGACCTTTTTATGAAGATTGAAGAATTGGAGGAAAAACTTAATGACGCACTTCACCAGAAGCAGCTACTGACATTGAGATTAGACAACCAATTGACTTTTCAACAGAAGGATACAAGGTAAGAAGTTTTTAAAAGCAACAATACCTACTTAGTAGTTAACTAAATAATTTCATTACCTGTTTCTAAGAGATTTAAGTCAAAGATGGTTATAATTTTTATTTCAAGACCAACCATAAGTAATAGATTACTTTATACAGTATACTAAATACAAGAAGTCAAAATACAACATTTATTCAACAGATTGCTAATATAAATGAATCATAAATGACAATGGACGCTCTCTAAGCTCACCACTACTTAACCTGCCATCAGGATTACCCTTTCTTCATTTGGTTTGTAAAAGGTACTGATTGTTTCTCATGGCCCTTTAAGCTTCCCTGGCTGAAAGTACCATCTGTCTGCCTGCATACTTTCTCTGGCTCAGTGTGTGCTGATCAAGACTCCTTGTATTTACTCTAAAATATACTTCTGCAGTTATACTTATTATACTTATATAATTTAATTCACAATTATATGAACAAATATGAATACAAAAGTGTGTCATTTTGTTAGGGGGAAAGGTTTTGAATAAATTATATAATTAGGTTTATGGATTTTACCTTTTACTTTAGATTAATAGTATTTAAGATTTACAAATTTTATAAGGTTATTATTGAAGAGCGGATCACTGGGACCCAGGGTAGAGTTAAGCAGCCAGGCTTGGTATAAAACCAGACACGTGGGCCTTGGGGGTCTCTGGTTTGGAGCCAGCTCTCAGCATGCTGTTGAACATTTCAACAGCTCAGAAGAACATTTGTGGATTTGTCTCCCTCTCTTGTCCTTGTGTTATTTGTTACTTTATTCCCCCTTCTTTGGTAAATAAAACGCTTTATTAACCTTTGTTGTGTGTACCTGCATTTGGGGCTTATTATTAGTGCCTTTCGAGCATGCGGGTGAAGACCCAGTCAGACAGAACCGTTTTATGTCAGAGTTGCCCTATAACAGTTTCTTTAAGCATTATAACAAATTATTTGTAAAGATGCAGTAAAATTGAATGCCTGAAAATATCATCAAATTAAGTGTCAGCAAGGCAGAGATTGGGGGCAAAAATTAAACAAATCCATAAAAAGTATCTTCTCTCACTTGTTCCCAGGTGACTTTTAGGATTTCTTGCCATGTTAAGAAATCAAATTTGGAATTCATGAATAATAATTTACAGAAAAATAAAGTATATTTCCATATAAAAAAATTTGGACCCTAAAACTTTGGAAAATTGATGTTTATTTCTATATTTTAATTAGAAGTAAATTGTAAAGTATGATCTAAAGATGTAAATCTGGGAGTCATTACGATATGAATAGTATTTCAGTCATGCTCCAACAGGTAAATAAATAAAATAAATAAATCAACATTAAGACAAATCAGAAAAGATGACTGACAGTGCCATCTATAAAATAGAAAAAGAGAAAGTGTGGTGTCTTGGGAGCAAGGGCTGGTATGTAAGATGCAGTCAGTTGTGTCAACTGCTATCATTAGGTTAGGGATGAAAAGAACTGAAAATTGATCATTAGACATCTGGGTGTGACTGATGACCTAGAGATTTTAGCAGGAGGGAGAAAACCTGACTGGTATGCGTTTAAGAGGAAAGGTATTGGAGACAGTGAGTCTAGATAACATTTGAGAAGTTTTGTTGGGGGGAGGGAAAAGGGGAAGGGAGCAAAGAAAGGGAATGGTGAAATGGGGTCAGAAGTTGTATTTTTGTTGTTGTTTGTTTTAAGATAGAAGACATAGCGATATATTTGTATGTTAAAAATGAAATGATATAGTGGAGAAGGGAAGACTCAAATGGTTCCTACATATTCAAATCTTTGGGTTAATAACTAACAGAAACAGTTTCTATTCATGTGTTCTTTGAGAATGGTGATTATGTGCAGATTACAATTTTCATTATCTCATTGGTTGAATGAGTACCTTACAGTGCTTCAGTGTTGCTGTCTTTAGAGGTGTATCTTGAATTATCTGGATAAACAGAAATGAAAATTACTTTAATGACATAAGGTCCAAAGCACAGATATGTAAGACTTAAACTTTTAATAGAGGAATTATATAACTTTTATAATTTGCATTTTTAATTCTTTAAGAATGTCAATTCTCTGATAACTTTTGTGACTATATATTTACTCATAGTATAATCATTTCATGTTTAAATAGATAAATAAATATTTAGTGCCAAAAATACTCTTGAGCTCATTTCCTAATTTTGTATTACCATAAAATAAAATCTCAAAAGATGTTTTTAAGCTTGCCATAAATTCTCTCCTAAAAATAGGAAATATCAGGAACTAATGAAACAAGAAATGGAAACTATTTTGTTGAGACAGAAACAACTTGAAGAGACAAATCTTCAGCTAAGAGAGAAAGCTGGAGATATTCGTCGAAACCTGCGTGACTTTGAGTTGACAGAAGAGCAGTATGTGAAACTAAGAGGCTTTCCTGAAGATCAGCTTTCTATTCCTGAATTTGTATCTGTAAGTGTCTTGTGTCATTCAAAAAGTAAAACGCCTGTGTATATTTTCAGACTAAAGCTTGCCATTTATGTGGTAGCCATAATTTTGAAGTATTGTTTTCTGATTTTGTGGACTGATCCCAGATGGTGAGTGATATTCAGGTCACTAGGTTTTAAGGGTCTTGACCTTTGAGCAATAGAGCTTGGAAGCTAATGGCTGCATATTCTAAAAAGATGAATTTTTTTATCACAAACTGGTGATTTGTGACATTTTAAAAATTAAATACTTGACAAATTAGTGGTTGCCAATGGTTAAGGATAACAGAAGAGAGTGGAGTTAGTGTACTTGTAAGGAGTAGGAGAATGAGGGAGATTTTTGTGATTCTAGTTCAGGATTTTGATTGCAGTGTTGTTTACACAAGTCTACACTAGACTTGATCTGTGGCAGTTCTCCAAATTTTGGGGTGTCCACATTCCTCCTACCTCTAAAAATTACTGAGGACTACCCTATGGTAGAAATTAAAACAGACATTCTTTAAAAACAAGAATGCATAAGTATGCATTCTTTAGCCTTAAGGTGTACACAACAAGTAGTCACTGGCAAACGCCACTGAAAAGGCATATGAGAGAGACAGTAAAAATTGTGATATAACTAGGAAAATAATTTTCATCTTATAAATTCGCTCAAAGTGTCTCAGTGGTAGGGTGGCAACCTGGGGCTCTCAGACCACACAGAGAACTGTTGGTTTGTACTGTATAGATATTTCACCATAAGGAGCTTGAATTTTTTTCTTTCGGAAAGGGTTAATGATGGCAGCATCTTCCTATTGAGGTAATGATGAAGAGTAATTTGAATATATATGTAAAACTTAGCCCAGTGCTCACCTTATAATAAGCACATAATAAATATTGCCTATTATTTTTGCTGAGGTGTTGGTTGCTACTCTGGGTTCTCATTTGGATAAGGTTTCCAAGTTTATGATTTCTTATAAAACGAAGTGTTACGGTTTTGTCCACCATGTTAAGTAGCTCAAATAACATTTTTTCTGTCTAAACTGCACTGTCCAAAACAAATGTCTCAAGTGCTGTCCTTGAGGCTTTATCCATAGTAGTTATCAAGGATCCCTGTAGTGGCAGTTACACATATTTTTGCTCTCTATTTAATGTTCCTTGTTGTTTTTTTTCTTTTTTTTTGTTTTCAGACCGTGTTATCCTAACTAGTTAATTATACATGGATTCACTGTGCTAAAGGCCAACCTTAGTACTTGCCTCTTACCAGATATGGTACTCTTGTAATACAGCATTATATTATGGAGTTTCAGATTGTATGCTTGGACAGTGTGTGACCTTGAGTTACACTTTCCTGACTTCTTGTTGGCTTCTTAGTTTTATAGGAACTTGTTAGAGCAAGAAAATTCCTGTAAATTATAAAGAAAGGTTTGATATGGTAGTAGTGATGCAAAAGATACCTCCTGATTCATCCTATATCTTAATACTGCTTTACTAGTAGTTTAACATATAAGTTTGTCATATATTTACACATCAGACAAATGAGAAAAACTTCTGCCTCACAGAGCTTATGCTCTAGTAGAGCAACACAGACATTAATTAAAAGTAGAGTATGTTTAATGTTTATTATAGTGCTATTGAGAAAAGCAGGAGTGAAAAAGAAGAACTGCTGTCAGATTGAAGATGTTATTTTAAATCAGGATAAAGGAAACCAGGAGGGTTACCCTGATAGGGTGACATTTGATCAGAGACCTGGAGGAAGTAAAAGCATGAGCAACGCATTTATATATGGGAAGAACTTCTCTATCAGAGGAACCAACAAGAGCAAAACTCTTCTTGAACACTTGGGGTGTTCAGGAACTAACAAGCAGATGGTGTGAAGAGGGTAGTAGGAGATGAGAGTTAAGTAGTGAATGGAATGTTACTAGAAGAGAGGAAAAGAGACTGTGTGAGGGATGGGGAGTTACAGGCAGTTTGGGCCTTCAGGGAACTTGATTGAACATTAAATCCTAATGAAGTGTTAAAGGTCATTTAATGAAGTTTTATTTTAGTTTTGTACAACAACACACAATTTTATTGTATAGGCATTTAAGCTAAAACTCCTTAACATTTTCCTTTTATTAACTTAACACTTTCATTACTGATAGTACTATAAATGAGCAAATATTAATTGTAATTTGTATTTTAAGACTGCATATTTGTTTTTTTAAAGATACGTTTCTATGAACTAGTGAGTCCATTAAAAAAGGAAATCTCTGAACTACAAGTGAAAAAGAATGAACTGTTAGAAGAATTAACTGAAAACAAAGGCCACCTGAAACAACTGACAGAGGTTTGTATGATTTTGCTTGCTAATGGAAAGAGGCACCAATCTTTTCTATAGAGTGTCTCAAGATTTGTAATTAAAAAATATAAGGTAATGATGAAAAAATAGGACTAGGAGATAACAACTGCTGTGATATTTTTCTTTAAAGATTTATTTATGCATACAAGAGCTGGAGTATAGGCTAGAGGTATGGAGAGGTGAGAGGATTTATCAGAGACAGAGTGGGGAACAGAACATGCAGATTGACAGAAATACAAGGGTGAGGGGAGCAGCGGGTCAAACGGGAGGTCTGCTGTACCATACATGTGTCAGCTCCCTGGCTGGGGATCGAACTCATGCTGCAGTGGCTGCCAATAGCTTCATAGTGCTAAGACTTAATCCCTTGCACCACCAAGGAGAATCTGCTGTGGTTTTTCATATGTAGTGAGACAAAGATTAGATGGGAAATTGTCATGTTAAAGACTAACAAGATAAGTCTATGATATTGACGTATAATCCATGGCTGAGGTCTTTTTTTGTGTGATATGAAAGGGAGCTACTGTCTGTCATTCATTTTGCCTTTTCATCAAATATATTTAGCTCAAACAACAAATATATTTGTTTAGAACACATACATCAATACTAGTGTCAACCCCAGGAATTTGTGTGGGGCTGTTCTAGGTGCTGGCAGCAACGACCCAAAGAGACATTATCTGCCCATCTTGAGTCTAACTCTGATCTTAGGTATTTAGATGATGTCTTGGTGCTCACATTTTCTATATGGTCTTAATGTTTCCTGTCAAGTAGAGAAAATAATACTGCTTGTCCTTTCATTTATTAAGTTGTCTGTTTCTGTTTCAAAACAAAACTGATTTTAGCAAAGTTGCATATAAATATTTATCTTATGTCCTATTACACCTTTACCAAAGATGTATTATTCAGAAGTAAATATATCTCAGGGCTCTTATTTGCTGAACTATTAGTAGTAGGTAGAGTCTAGTTAAGTCATTAAGACAAAGTCAGTGTTACAAGTGAAAATAAGGCTCAGTTTCCTGTCATAAGAGCAACGAAGTCAGCAGGAACACTGCCAGATAGGCAAACGTGCAGATATGAACTCTACTACAAAGCTCTATTCTGTTTTTTTCTTTCTTCTGGTAACCTGCCATATTGTGCAGGTAAGTTATTTGCACATTTAGATAGATAGCTCTTAATTTAAAAAAATTCTGACTTATAGTCATGACAGTAAAGGACAAAGTTAGAAGGCCTCTAATTTTGCAATCCCGGACAAATCACTTGATCTCATGCCTCTATACAATGTCCAGGGTGGTGATAGTGGTGATATAGGGCTCACTGGAGAGAAAGCAGTGAGACAGATTTTCAGATTTGGTTCTGTAATGTATTATGGTACCTCAGCATCTTTCAAAGATTTATTTTTTTGAAGGGGCATAGCTAGAGGAGTATCTTTATCCTTGTTTCTATCAAACCATCTTATTTTTAGTTTAACATTTGGAGATTTTAAGAGAGCTTCTTTTGAACAGAGGACTCCTTGGACCAAAAGGAAAAAAAAAATCAACAAAAGCTTATAGCCTTAGAATTATCATTAACGGGCCTCCCTGGTGGCACAGTGTGTTAAGCAGTGCACTATGAGACAGACCACAGCCACTGCAGCATGACTTTGATCCCTGCCGTTGGCCAGGGAGGGGACCCACATGGTGTAGCAGACCTTTCTCCTACCTCACCCACTGTTCCCCTCAGCAGTGTGTTTCAGTCTGCCTGTTCTGCTCCCTGCTCTGTCTCTGGTGAATCTTCTTACCTCCCTGGACTCTGGCCTGTACCCCAGCTCTTATATGTATAAATAAATAAATCTTTAAAGAAAAAAAAAAGAATTACCATTAACATGTTAGTATGTAATATATTTTTTGCTGTTGGCAAACAGGTCTCTACTTTCAAAGGTCACTAAAGGTATCTCAGATTTTTCTTTGTTTTGACATTGGTAACACTTCCAATATTTACTGATGGGAAAAGCAATAATTAACAATGGTTTGATTCATTGGGTTCTCAAATGTTTTTAATGGATGCCTGATAACTCCTGAAGACAGAAAGATTTTGTTTATGAAGTTGTACTGACTCAGGATCTCCAGAGAAAACAGAACCAAGAAGATGTGTATATACAGTAACTTTTTTCTGGTCAGGAATTGACTCATGATTTTGGAACCTTGATGAGTTCAAAATCTGATGGGGTAGACTGGCGGTTTGGAGATTTGGGGAATAGTTGCAATTTGAATCCAAAAACAGCCTGCTGGCAAAATTCTAGCCAGCTCATTAAGACTTTCAACTGATTAGATGGGGCCCACCACATTGCCAGAGTAATCTGCTTTAGTCAAAGTTTAATGTTGTAAACATTAATCTCTTTGAAGGAATAGCTACATAGGAACATTTTTGATAACATTTGATCAAATATTTGGGTACAGTGGCCTAGCTAAGTTGATACAAAGTTAACAACCACATAGCCCTTCCATGTGTAAATTTGTTTCTTAAAAGTTTATCATCTCCCAGTTACTTCTCTGTCTTAAACTTCCTTAAATTTAATAATAATGTAAACAGGTGATTGAATTATAATCAGAAAAAAAGAAACTAAGCAGTATTTTATCTACTTAATAAAATATATTTGAAACTCAAAAAACATGATTTAAGCTATAATGGAGTTACTTTTATATTAAGACCACTTAATATTATAAATAATACAATTTATACTATTATGTACCTAATAAACAATATAAGACCACTGAATATTTTTTAATTAGAATTCAAGCTAGCAAAAACTTTTTTGTAATGATATAATGACTAATAAATATTAATTAACCCTGAAGAAATTTTGCATAACTATTATAGCGGCTATTTTTTAAAATGGTTTGTAGAATTATTTAAGCATCTGGGGAATTCAGAAATACTTTTTTAAAAGATTTATTTTTACTTATGCATACAAGAACTTGGGTGAAGGCCAGAGGTACACGGGGTGAAATGATTCACCAAAGACAGAATGGGGAGCAGAATAGGCAGACCTACTGAAATATGCTGCTGAGAGAACCAGCAGGTAAGATAGGAAAGGTCTACTGTTTATGTGGACTAACTCCCAAGTTGGGGATTGGACTCATGCTGCAGTGGCTGGTGATAGCTTTAAAGTGCTGAACCTTAATCCTTTGTGCCACCAGGGAGGCCCCAGAAATACTATTTTTGAGTCCCATCTCTGCAACTTGAAAATGGTATGATGGTCTTGAATAAAAAACTTGGTTTTCTCTATGCCCTGCTCCCCCATCTCACTTCTCTAATTATAAAATAGGAATGATAATTTGTAACACCTACATCACATCGTCATTATTTTTATTTAATTTTGTTTAATTTTTTTTTAACTAAGGTAACATTGGTTTACAATACTGTGTATCACTCAGAGGTATAAGATCATACCTCTTCAGGTATATGTCACTACACCACACCCACCAACTATATCCATTGTTTTCAACCATAAGCTATTTGGCACCTTTCACACTTTGCTCTCAACCATCTCCCTTCCCTTATGGTAGTCTCAATTCTACAGCCAAATTTCCAGGATTTGTTATTGGTTTGTTTTTGTCTGACCCTTTGTTTTGAATTTCTATATTGCAAACATAAATGAAACTATCCAGTATTTGGCTTTCCTCTGACTTGCATCATTTAGAGCTTATCCCCTCAAGTTCCACTCATGTTGTTGCCAAAGGCAAGCGTTTGTCTTTTTTTTTTTTTTATAACTAAGTAATATTCACTGTGTGTATGTACCACATTTTCCTAATCCATTCATTTGTCCTTGGGCACTTAGGTTGTTTCCATAACTTGACTGTTGAGTAGTGCTGCTACAAACATGTGCATTTATGTATAGACACACACAAATAACATACACACACACATATATATATATTTATATCACTTTAATGTTTTTGTATTGTTTAGGTAAATACCCAGGAATGGATTTGCTAGATCATGTAGATCTATTTTCAATATTTTGAAAATTTCAGTACTGTTCTCCATAGTGTCTACACAAGTGCATATTGCCACCAGTAGTGTACGAGTGTAATTTTTTTCTTCCCATCCTTGCCAACATTTGTTCTTTCAGAGACATTCTCACAATTGTGAGATTTTGTCTTTTATTTGCGTTTCCCTGATGATAAATGATGATAAGCACTTTTTCATGTGCCTTTTGAGCGAGCATCTGTATATCTTCTTTGGAGAAGTATAAACTCAACTCTTCTGCCTGTTTTTTGATTGGATTGTTTGTTGTTTCATTGTTGAGTTGTACGAGTGCTTTATAGATTGTGGATCTCATCCACTTGCCACTTGCCACATGTATGGTGGCAAATATCTTTAATAGAATATCTTTCTATTTCTGTGTCTCCTATTTCTTTTAAGAATGTCTTAATGGTGTCATTGTATAGATCCTTCACCTTAAGTTTACTCCTCAGTATTTATGTGATAATAAATGGAATTATTTTCTTGATTTCTTTCTCTAGCTCATTGTTTGCATAATGGTAACACAATTGATTTTTGTAAATTGATTTTGTAACCTGCCACTTTACTCATTTATTATTTCTAGTAGTTTTTTAGTAGAGTTTTAAGATTTTCTCTATATTATCATGTCATCTGCAAATGGTGATAGTTTTACTTCTTCCTCAGTTTGGGTTCTGTTTTACCTTTCTCTTGGCTAATTGCTATAACTAGTAGTTCTAATGCTATGTTTGATGCTACTGGTATATTATCTTGGTATAATTTCCACCAATCCACAATTTTTGGAGGGTTTTTATCATAAATGGATACTGAATCTTATCAAATGCTTTCTTTGTATCTGATGATATGATCATGTACTTTTTACCTTTCTTTGTCTTGGTGTAGTCAGCTATTTTGATCAATTTTCTTATCTTGAATCCTTGCAGTAAATCTCACTTGGTTATGATAGTATGATCCTTTTCATGCATACTGAATTTGGTGTGCTCAGTTTTGTTTAATATTTTTCCATCTCTGTTCATTAGGGAAATTGGTCTGGTGTGTGTGTGTGTGAGAGAGAGAGAGAGAGAGAGAGAGAGAGAGAGAGAGAAGTGTGTCTTTGGCTTTAGTATCTGGGAAATGTTGGCCTCATACAATGTGTTGGAAGAATTCCCTCTTAATTTTTGTGAGCATTTAAGAAGGATAGGTATTAGTTCATCTTTGAAGGTTTGTGTAGGACTCACTAGTGAAACTGAGTTTTGGGGAAGACTTTTGGTTACTGTTTCTGTTAGCAGGCAAGACACAGGAGCCTTGGGACCTCCAAACCTGTACACTTTAAGTGGGTTCTGCCATTGCTGCATAAAGCCAAACATGTTCTTAGTGTGTAAGACCTTCAATAGAAAAGAACCTTAATAGAATTACTGTGGATAGAGGGAAGAAATGAAAGGATAATAGCTGCCAATAAAAGACCCAAAGTTACCTATCGCCTGGTGGGTAGATGACCAGCGAAACAGGATTGTTCCAAAGTAGGGTCACTGCGTTGAAATCTTGCCACAAGTCTAAGGCACCTTGTGGCAAAGAAACATAGGAAAGGTGGAAGAGGCAAGTCTTTTGAAGGAAAGAAGCAAAATCTATGTACAAGTCCCAATAAAGGCTGCCATTGTCGGCCTCCCCAAAAGTCTCTCACTCATGTCTCTTAAGAAACAGTTGTTTCTGTCTAGAATCTATAGTTGTATTTGCAGTGGGTAGGTAGAAGGTAGTTTACACAGCCATTACCAGAAGTCAGAGGAACCATCTGACAATTTTGTTTTAAGCACGGTGAAGAAACAGAGGATCGGGTTCATGCATGGAGACTGTTGTTTTTGAAATCTCCTTTCTTTTCCTAAGAAGTAACCTAGTGTTATAGAAGACTCGTCTCAACATGGTTAGTTTTCTGCTGACATGTATGATGCCATTTTAAACATTATTATGAAAAATTTTAGAAGCAAAACATATTATTAGAACAACTTGGGAGGAAAATGCTGTTTTGAACACTATAATCTTAGTTATTTTTACGCCGTAACTATTAATAATATTGGATTCCTTGTAAAGCCATAAAATTTGGAGTTAAGAAACTAAAATCTGGTACTTGGGGAGGCGAGTTTATTATCTCAGAACATATAAAGATTAAGATATGTCAAGTGAATACCAATAGCTAGGAAAATGCTATTGAAGTTCATAAAACCACAATACAGATAAGATGAGGATTGACTTGGAACAGGATAAACCCAGGACAAATATAAGAAGGTACTATTATCTCATAGAACAAGTAGTTAGAACAATTAGTAGAAACTTGAAAGAGAAGACAGCAAGCAAGATATAGAGCTACTTCAAAAATGACAGGATGATAATTCTGAAGCTTACCTGAGAGAAAGTAAGATATTTGTTAGCTCGCTCTGAGTTCTGAGATTGGCAATTAGGAAAGAAACTTTATATTTATCAAGACTCAGATTTCCAGTTTGTCATCCCCAAAATGGTCTTAATTTTTTTTTATACCACATGATGGCAGTATATATCCACATCTTTCTGTAACCAATTTAGGGATACTTACAAATTCTTGTCATTTTTAACCTACATTATAATGTAGTTATTTTCATTTGTGGTCTTTGTTTCATATCAACTGCCTAAAATCAATCAAGTGCTGTTTCTTCCTGGTAGAGTTCAATAGATCTATACCTGGGAGAAAGAAATGAAGGCGAAATAAAACCTTTTCTGCCATAGCTCATACTTTCAGATCAAAAGGTTTCTCAACTATTACACCTAACAAAAACATTCAGAAATGTAAAGCCCTACAAATGTATAGTTTAAGTTAATTCTGCTTTTCTATATATAATGCGCTAATTTATGGAAGACATGAAGTGAAAGCTATTTTAGAAATTTAATATTATGTGATATTTGACTTTTAAAAAAGAAATCACTCTTCCTCAAGTGCTAATTTTAGTGAGGTTCTGAGGTCTTCTTTCACAATTTTTCCCCCAGATCTTCAGTTATATTGAAATAATATCTAGATTCCAAGACTAGAAATTAGGGCTCATTTTTTATTTCAAATTTCGAATTTATTTGTAAGTGCCAATAATGAAATCTAATTATAGCATATTTGAGCTGTGTTATGAACTAGCTTGTGTATGGTAGTTAGTGTGTTCAGAAGTCTTATATGCTTATTTTTTTAGGAAATCTTTATAGCAGTCAGAACTTGGGGCTGTTACTAAGCTATAATTGTTTGCTACTATGCAGTTATTTTTGAATGCTTATTTCAAAAGAGAATTGTTAACAGTACTTTATAGGGCATTAACGTGTCTATTTTTATTAAAACTATTAAGTTTCATGAGGAAATGGTGAAATATTATTCTCTTATGAGGACTTCAGTAACTTGGAAACAAGAAGAGTGTTTTGTTCAAGATGACTTCCTTGTTTAGAAAGAAAAATTCTGCAAGATTTCCTTGATGCTCATCACATTAGATATTAATCTATGAGTAATACAGTTAATTTTATTTGTATGAAAATGAGATGTTTCATCAATGATAGATAACATTGTGATGCAGGTTTTTGTTTCAGGGAATATTAATTATTTTCTAAAATTTCTTGTTCACCCTGCCCAACTAATAAATTTAAAATTCCTTTATAAGATACATTTTTATGATGCTGTTCATCAGCTATAATTATATTGGTGTTTCTAACAGATTCATCAGTAATAGTTTTGCCTCTTTATATTAAATTTAAAGTGAATAAGTACTGCTTAAAATTTAGATTCGTGGATATCTGATTTTGGTCACATAAAAATTCTCAGTTATAAATACTGTGGCAAGTTCATGGGCAATGGATACCTTTTTTTGATTTATTTATTGAGGTAAAAATTCCTTGCATTTTCAATTTAGTTTTTTGTTTTTTAGTATTATTAGTGATATTACTTGTATTCAACATAATTATATTTTAATGTAGCTAATATGTTCAAGGATAAGTAAACCTAGTTATAGCATAACTACTAGACGTTGCTAAAACCCATTTCTTGTTTGCACCTCTGAAAAATGTTACTTCTTCACAAGCCTGTTGTATTTTTTACAAGTAATGTAAATGACTTGACAAATAAAAGTGCATAAGGGGGAATAAAGTTCTTGGGAAAGCTATAAGGCATATTTATTTATTTATTTATGCATACAAGCACTGGGGTACAGGCCAGAGGTGTGGGGGGTGAGAGGATTCACCACAGAGAGTGGGGAGCAGAACAGGCAG
>JAGFMF010011655.1:1913694-1932343 GCA_019455555.1 Galemys pyrenaicus | reverse complement strand
CTGAGGGGAGCAGCGGGCACAGCAGGAGAGGTCTGCCACGCCATGTGGGTCCCCTCCCTGGCCGGCGGCAGGGATCGAACTCGTGCTGCAGTGGCTGCAGTTTGCTTCATAGTGTGTTGCTTAACCCACTGCGTCACCAGGGAGGCCCCTATAAGGCATTTTTAAATATGTTGTGTTGATCATTTTACACATGCTATATCAGCATAAAAACAGCTTTTTTTAAAGAGTAATATTAATGACCTCATCTTTTCATCTGCCATTGTGTTTATAATCTTAGATAAATCCAGGAACTTTTACTTTTTCAGATAGTGTTATTTGTATTCGGAATATAGAGAAACGAAACAAAGGGTCAGATAAATGCAAGCTAATAGAAAACTGACTGGAGTCAAGATTCAAAGAGAGAGAGGAAGGTAAACAGAGTGAGAGGTGGCTCTGTGGACTATGGTGGAGCACTCTGGGTGCTTTGGTTTGATGTGAAGACTTAACCTTTGTGATCCTATTCTTTTCAAACATAGTGTAAACCAGTGTTACAGTAATTTTTTAAAAAATGAAATACATTTTTTGGGCCTCCCTGGTGGCACAGTGGGTTAAGCAACACACTATGAAACAAACTGCAGTCACTGCAGCATGAGTTCAATTCCTGCCGCCGGCCAGGGAGGGGACCCACATGGAACAGCACACCTCTCCTGCCGTACCAGCTGCTCCCTTCAGCAGTGTGTTTCAATGAGTTTGCCTGTTGTGTTCCCGGCTCTGTCTCTGGTGAATCTTCTGACCTCCCTGGACTCTGGCCTGTACCCCACATCTTGTATGCATAAATAAATAAATCTTTAAAAAAAATGAAATTCATTTTAGAACAAAGAAGAAATTAATGAGATTAAGAATATGTCAAAATCCTTGAGACATGTAAAACTGTGCCAGAAAATAATGTGCATTATACATTTAATGTTAACTGTATTGTATTAGAGTAAGGTGAAGAGTAAAGAAATGCATAGCCATCTTAAAAAATTGGAGAAAAGGAGCAATAAAAAAGAGTTGGAATTATTGGACATTAATCAAGATAATATAGCATCCACTGTGAGGTAAGAAGCTTGAAAACTGAAAGAAAAATGTCACCCAAAAGGTAGAAAGCTAAAATTAACAAAAGTAGAGAATTAACTAGAACAGTTGCCACAGAATTATTATAAAATAAAGCTATACAATTGATGAATTTACCAAATTCACAATTGGATTATACCTCAGATGGATTCACAGCTAATTTTTATAAGGATAGCTGACCCCAGTTACTTAAACTATACCAACTATTAAAAAAACAGTGAGAAAAAGGATGAGAGAGGTAGGAGAGGTTGAAGGGCTGGTTCAACCAAGATTCCAGTATGTATTTCAAAACTAAAATGATTATGATCAATTAAATGCTAGTGGCATAGAAACAGCAGACATCTGTAGAACAAAATATAGAAATAGCTCTAATTATAAACCAAAGTAGTGGTAACCTAATTCAGCTGAAGAATTAAGCTAGAACCCTTATTTACTCTAAGTGTCCTAGTACAACTGAATTTTCATCTGCTGATTAAAAAAAAGGTTGAGCTTAACATTTTTGCCATATGCACATGTTAAATCCAGTTGGATTTAGATTTCTTGAAAAAATCTAGATCATTACTTCATCACAGATATGGAGTCCACAGACCTCCAGGTGATAAGGGCAAAACTTTATTTGCACTATTAACTGAAATTTAGCATTTCCTTCAATTAATAATATAAACAAAAACTACAGCAAGATTGCCAGTACCCATGACTCTGACCACATTGCAAATCAGGAGTTTTCATATTACTGCGTAATTATTGAAAATGTCTTTAAATAGAATTTATGCTTATCACTACTTCAACATTACTATAGTTGCTTGACTCCCCCTCACTAAAACTCATCTTTGATATAGTAATAAAAAGACATAATGTCTTCTTAAAATACTTTGACAATTTTATTTCAGTATTATTTGCTTCCTTTGTAATTCTGTGTATTTAAAATTTTTCTTTTAGAAATAGTCTCAGGGGTTCACAGGTATCACTAGATTGCCGCTGGGCCCACAGCAATAAAAAGTTAAGAATCCTAATTTAGGTAATTATCAACAGTTCTTGTCAAACCTTAATGTAAGCAAGAATAGCCTGAGAATCTGGCTATACTGAACACTACTGCAGTTCTAAGATGGGCCTCAGACTTTATTAATATACTCCCAGATATATTAGTGCTTCTGGCCTTTGCCAGTTCATGGACAGTGCTGTGAGTAGCTGAGTTCTAGAATGTAGCTACCAATACAGTGGTCACAGCAATATGTGCCTGTTTAAATTGAAATTTTAACTAATTAAAGTTCATTTCCTTAGTCTTAGCCTATAGGCACAGGTAGTTAGTAACTACCATATTGGATGGTACAGGTAAAGAACTTTTTCATCATTGCAGAAAGTTCCAGTGAACAGTGCTATTCTAGAGGTTGGAGTAATCTCAGCCAAGTTAGGGAAAGAAAATGCTTTTTTAAAAAGAGAGTGAGAATAAAAGATATGGGCAAAGTTTAATCTTTAAATATACATGTGAGGAAAAAATTAAAGTGCCGATGATCGAAAGTTAATACCAGCACTAGCCAAAACTCTTATAAATAAACAAGGAAAAAAAAGAAAAATGAGTGAAGAGTATAAATAGTCATTTCACCCAAAGTACATATCCAAATAGCCAGATGTTCACACTAGCATGTAAGAGAAATGATACACATGTTGCTGGTGGAAAAGTAAACTGCTGCAGCCTTTTGGGACATATTTAACCAACACTATTTTCATGGAAAATAAGGGTCCTTCCCAGCAAACTTGCTGCTGAAATTGTGCCATAAAGTATCAGTACATAGGATGCATGTACAGGCAGGCTTACTGCAGCATTGTTTCTGGCAGTGGATGCTGGAAGAGGAAAGGATGGACTGGAGACAAAGTAAGGGCCCATCAATACAGTAAGGAAGTTGTTGCATAAACCATGAGACAGTCTACACCATGGCGTAAACCATTCACAAAAATAAACTAGAGACTTGTCAGTTATCAGTTAACTTAGTACTTCCACAATAGAGTGCTAAAATGAGAAAACCTGGAAGCAGAAAGTAACATAATTTCTTTTGGTTGGGAGAGAGAATAAACAATCCTTGTGTGTTTGTGTGTGTATGTGTATGAGTATGTAAACATGAAGGATAGGGAAAGATATATATTACTTAACTTGAGTTATTTGTGTATTCAAGTGGGAAGAAAGATATTCTAAAGTTATCAATATGTTGCTCTTAAACTCTTCAGTATGTATGCTAAGCAGTTGAGAGTCAGAAAAGGGCAGGTAATAGCAGAGATGTATTTTGAACCCACATCTCTTTATGCCAAACTAATGTTCTCATTCCTCTAAAATTTTTATTATTCACTTAGAAAAGTTAAAACTTTTATGTGTGAATTCAAATAGATATTATTGAAAATAACCAAATAATATAATAAATTTTTGTTGTTTCTTTTTTACCCACAGCAGACTTTTAATACTTTAGATTTTTTTGTTTTTAGTCTTTGGAAATAAAAAAATTAATAATGTACTTCTAGAGGATCTTAATAACAGCAAAATGTATTCCTGGCAGTATAATAGACTATTATAGTTTCTAAAAGTGGCAATCCATAGTCATCAAAGGTTACTGGGATTTGTTCTTTTCAGTACATAGTTGCTTAGAGAAGATTTTGTGAAACTTGGAGAAATCTGAGAAGTGAATATTCACTTCCCCAGAATAACTAATTAAGCCATTTCTCACTCATTAAACTGTTTCCAATATAAACTGTTTCTGATTTAAACCATTGACCATAAGGAAATATCACTATACTCCATTTCCAATTTCCTTAACCACTCTCTCCCGACAGGCAAGAGATCACTTCATTTATTAAAGATTTATTTTGACACATAGGTTATCATTCTCTTCTCAGTTTACATAATGTGAGAGACAAAAGATTTAAATGATGCTAACAAATTCATTATATTGAAAGTAATTGCCTTTTGGTTTACACAACTGCTGACTGTTTAAAGTGTGCCAATTGCATTTTTGAATTTTTTTTACTTTCTGTACAAAGTATTTAGATTTGATGTTGCTTGTCAAGTGATTTTTTATTAAAACGTGTTTAGGGAATAGTTATTGTTTGAAGGTTGTGAGTCCCAAGTTAACTATGATTTGTGTCATATTTGAACCTGTAAAATTTACAATTAAAGTTCTTTTCACACCCTGAATTTGAGCAGTGAATAATATGAATTTCTGATCAATAATTTTTTTCCACAGAATAGATTCTTTGAAAAACAAGAGCTTGAAATTAAGAAAAAAATGAACTTTTTCTGGATTCAAGAACCTAGACTCTAGCTTTATCTGCTAGCTCTGGAATCCTGTACAAATCATTTAACCCCTCCAGGCCTTTAAGTTCTTATCTTGAACATAAGTAGATACAGTATCTCTGTCTCTAAACTCTATAAATCTGAGTTACTTAGATGGTGTTTTTGAAAGTGAGACTTGGGGGGGAGGGGGGTCGAGCATCTCATTATAAATATGGAAAGTATAATAGTTCGCAAGTTTGCCAAAACTTGGTAATATAAATTTTCAGTTTCTTATGTCAAACAATTAAACGCTAGAGAAATAGAGTAAAATGTGTTTCTCCACTATCCCCTTCTAGCCTGCTCCCTTTCTGCTGATGCAATGCTCATATTTCCCCATCCCATTCCTAACACAGAGATTCCTGCAGAACTTCTCCCCCACTTCTTCCTGGATGAAGTCCTTTGTTTTACTTTTAAAAAATGTTTGTATAACGTACAAAAAAAATCTTAATTGAATTGTCACAAAATGAGCACACCTGTTTAACCACTACCCAGATCAAGAAATAGAAGCCCCTTTCATGCTCTTTCTCAAAAATCTTTGAGGAATTTCTGTGTATGTCATACAGATATTGTTTCAGATTATTTTATTTGCAGATTTATGATATTTAATTCAGTTGGAAATGGGTAATTTATTAATCAGTTTTTAAAGTTAATTTTTCTACATCTTGAGTTATTTTAAATGCTAGTGCTGCATACATTGTCCATTCATATTTCAACATTAGTTCATTCTGCAAACATTTCTAGTGTAACTACTGTGTAAGGGTTATTGGGTGTTCAGAGATAAGGCAGGTCTTACATGAGTGTGGGGAAAGGTGAAGGTTATAGGCAAGACAAGAAAACAGGCGATTACAGTGACAGATTTACTTTTTTAGACTAGAGATAGCCTCTTATTTCCTCATGAATAATTTAGGGAATGGAAAGATGACATTATGACTCGGTATCAGAATTATGAAAAACTTATAAGGTAGACAAATAGTGATTGTTCACAGCACATGTGATATGTTTTCTGACAAAGGTGATACAGGTGCTGTGGGAAAATAACAAGCGGACATGTAACTCAGATTTGTGGCATGGAGTCTTCCCAGTGATGTTTAGCTTAAGACCAGGAAGAATGTAAATTAGCCTTCTTTTTTCTTTAGCATTAAGCTCAAAGTTCTATATAGTCATAGGGTTTACTTTGTTTTGAGAAAAGCTGCCATTTTTTCTATTTTTCAATGCTATGCCTTAATCTAATTTATTTCCTAATAGTAAGTAAAGCAAAATTTTTTAATAGAAAAATAATCTTATTTAAGAAGAAAATTTTCAGTTGAAAATCCTAAAGAAAAGCAGTGAGTTCACAGGGGGAGTATATTTCCTATACTGACTTTCTACTGCTAGTTGGTCATATATTATTACTTTAAAAAATTTTATGTGTCTATGCACATGTGTCATATATCTCCATATATGTACATTATATTGATAGATGTACGTATCTAGCTCATGGACTCTGGACCACAAGTTTATACCCCATATATATCAGGGCAAGTTATTGATATCCTCTCTAGAACTTAACAATTTCAAATACTGGCACTTTCACAATCACAAACACTCCTGCTGCTTTGGCATTCATGTTAACTGGATACCCCACGTTATGACCTCGCTTATTTACAGATCAGGATCATTCTTTTTTGGTAGAACCTTTGCTATAGATTTATTTATCTTTTCTACCTTAGCTCCTGCCTGGGTTATTTCTGTGATTCATCCACAAACTTGGCCTTGCATTTTATTGATCTTCTCATCTTTGGTTATAGCGTCTTCTCTTCTTTAGCACACAGTCTCATGGCCATATTCTATTTTCATCCAAACTGGCTGACTTCTGAAATTGCTGGTTGATCACTGAACATACTTCCTATATTTCCACTTTTCTCAATTCTGCTTCTAACTTAACAGAATTTTCAACTCATGTAACTATTTCATTATCAGTCTCTTCCTAAATTGATCTCCTTCCTTCTTGATTATGTTATCAAGCCTAAGCCTTTCTCTAAGCACTATTCTCTAATTCCTCCCCAGCTGTCCTTACCACACTTGCCTCTACCATACTTGTCTACATACTTGCCTAGAAACCAAGTAGATAATATTAATATATCCAGCAGTAGGATGAGAAATAGTATTTGATTTGTACCACATTGATAAGAGAACTACCTAAAGACATCCAAATTTAAGTTAATACTCTATCAGCTGGAAAAAGCTCTGCCATGATGAAAATGGCTTTTTAATCAAGACTTATCTCCATAAGTGACCTCTTCCTCCATGCCAGGTAAAGCCCAGTGGGGTTTAGAATCACCCTCCACAATATCCTGTTTTCTCTCTCTTGCTTTCAGTTCTTTCCCAGCAATATTTGAATATTGCAAACCTGTCCTGTCTTTTAAAAAAACCCTCCATTTATCCCTATGTCCATTAGCCAATGCACTTACTCTACTTCTAAAGTAAAAGGAGATTTACTTACAATTTTGATGTTTGACAAACTTATATTGGAGTCCTTACCCAACCACTTAAGAGCTTTGAGATTTTAATCCTCTCTAAGCCTCAGTTTCCTCATCTATAAAAATGAGGGTAAAACTTCAGCCCAGTTATAAACTTAAATATTAAGTGAGAGAATGTATGTAAAATTACACAAAGCAAGGACATATTGAGTATTCAGATATATTTGCTTTAATCTCTGGCTGACTGCGTTCTTCATAGGTAGGTAGGTAGGTAGGTAGGTTGGTTGGTTGGTTGGTTGGTTGGTTGGCTGAACTGCCATTCGCCTCAAAGCACTTTATTTTACAGTTGTTCCTGATACCCAACCCAGTTTACCTTTTAATTCTATAGATACTCCTCCAAACTCCTTGGACATTTTGTCTTTGTACACCTGTAAATGTTTATATTCTTCATGTTTATATTCTTCAGAATTATGTGCAGTTATTAAAGTTATGCTATCACTGTGGCCATAATCTCTCTGAAAGTTAAAGCTAGTGGAAGGCATTATTACGATAGATAGTGATCGTTTCTATGTACTAGGCATTTTAATAAACATTTTACATGTGGATAATACTCTTCACAACCCCTCCATGAGGTAGATAAGAACACTAAGGTGCTAAAAGATAACACCCCTACCCCTGAAGTCTTAACTTAGGTAATTTAGTTCTGGTGGATTGAATTTTGGAGCTTTACTTCCTAACACTACACACTTCCAGAATACTTACCCAGTTAGTAGTGTTTCAAAGGGTAAGTATTCTTCAAGGAAATAAAGCATCTTCTGGGACTTAGGTTTGAAGTGATGTATTTGATGATTCTTTATGGCAGTGATGGAGTATCCTCAGTTATGATGTATAATAAATGCCATATAGTAACATTTCACTTTCATGGACATCATCAGTGTGGGAAAAACATAGTAAAGCAAAACACACTGAATATAGTTTTTCTATATTTTTATTTCTCAAATGGCTCTTTTATAGAAATTTGAGAGTTAACATTTCAAAATTATGTTTAGTATTTTAAAAAGAGTAAAAAACAGAATCTTATTCATTATGCTATCTACAATGTCTAGCACAGGCCCAGTCACTTAGATATAATTCATCAGTATTTGTGGAATGCTGTTTAAGTAGAAATGACTTGGGACAGGATGTATTTAACATGACAGGTTCTGAGGGTGGAGTTGACAGTTGCTTATAAGATCTAATGAGTTCACAGGGGGAGTACATGAAGGAACTCTGTCTCTGTGCCCTGTTTCTCTTCACATTCCCGTGTGTTGATTTTCTTATTTACTCAAGTACTGTGTAACATGATGGAGATCCAGTGATGAATAAGATGAAATCCTGACCTTAAAATATTTACACTCTAGTGCGGTATATAGGAACCTAATTTGGTGGTACAAAGACCTCGGTACTCTTTGCAGAACTAGGTTGTAGTTATAACTTTTCACTCCCTTCCCCTCCCCCATATTTCTATAATCCCTTTTTACTATTTTATTAGAAGGAAGATCAATGTAAAAATACATTCCCAGTGCCACAAAATTCCTTTTTTGCTGAATACCACAAATGAAACTTACGGTTAATCTCTTCAGTAACTCTTTGTCATTGTAGATATTTGATATTCGTGTGGTTGTTCATCTCAATAGTGAGAATAGGATCTGTGTTTTATTTATTCATTTCTGTGTCTTTAGCATCAAATATTAAGTCAGCAAATGTTGAAAAATGTCATTTAACATTGGCAGTCATCTTACACATTATTCTAGTAAACAAAGCATAGCTGTTTTTCTATAAAAAACATAAGTTTAACTTTTATTTTTTTATTTTATTTTACTTTTTTTAGTGCATATTTTTCTATTTATTTCTCTCTATATATTTTACATCATTGTTCATTTTTGTACAGTTTGCTTTTTCCAGCAGTTTAATTTTTAAACAAACATATAGACTCTTCTGTGAGTTTAAAATGACCTGTTTTTCGAGTAGGGAACAGTTACTAAATGGAAAGATTGAGAGTGTTTTTTAAATTACAAAGATATTCACAGCTCACGGAAGAATTCAATAGAGGACTTGATTAACTATATTAGTTTGAAATATTGTATTTTTACTTACAGACTTATGAAGAAGAGCGAAGAAACTACTCTGAGCTTCAAATTAGATGTCAGCGTTTGGCCTTAGAATTAGCAGACACAAAACAGTTAATTCAGCAAGGTGACTACCGTCAAGAAAACTATGATAAAGTCAAGAGGTACGTAGTTAATGATGGCTTCTGAAGCTTTCATTTTTCGCATGTGTCCTGGTCTCCTGGATTCTTCCATCAGCACTGTTAATTGTTTTATACCTTATTCTTTTTCTATCTCCATAGTTTTGACTTTTCCAGATTGTTACGTAGATGGAAGCTTTTTCACTTGTGTACATTTAAGTTTTTATTACTTCGCATGGTCTGATAACTCATTTCCCTTTAACACTAATAAGGTTCCATGGTCTAGATGTATCACAGTTTCTTTATGCATTCTACACCTGACTGAAGGAAGAAATCAAATACTATGAAAATATAAAGAGCAATGTAAAAAATTGATAAAAGGAAAAAAATAACCACACAGCTCTAGGGCTGTCAGCCCAGGCCTTCCAGAAGAACACTGTAGCATTATGAAAAAAAAAACTCATGTATGAAGCAGAATTTGAAAAGTTGAAACTCCATTTAATAGAAGTTTTTCCAGCTTTCTATGATAAACAATGCCTTTGAATGTTTTTCTAGAAAACTTCCTCGGGTAGGTTAAGAGTAAGTAGTCCACAAAGCAATGACAGGGAGCACTGAGGCACAAGCCCAGCAATATTCAGAATCACTGGTTCTAACCTGAAAGGAAAAAAAGCACAACTTTGTCAGATAAGCAAGTGAATAATATTACTCTCAAGCGATAATGTGATAGATTGACACAATGCATCTCTATATGATGTACTGAGGACATATTATCACTTTTTCAGTATTTCTCCCCAAAATGCTAAACCTGAATCTGATCATAGAGAAACTTCAGACAAATAAAATTGAGGGACATTTCTTAAAAATACTTGATCTTTATTCTACAAAAAACAGTGTCATAAAAGACAGACTAAAGAACTGTTCAAGGCTAAAGAATACGAAAGACGCATGACATCCTAATTCAATGCGTGACAATATGTTGGATCCTGGACCAGGGAAAATATTGCTGTAAAGGACATATTTAGGACAATTGGCAAAATTTGAAAATGGATTATATATTAGGTGTTTATATAATTAGGTATATAACTATATGTGTATTAGGCCTAAGTCTCCTGAATTTGCTAATAATACTCTGATTACATAAAAAATATCTTTAATCTTAGGAAATTCACACTGACTTATTTAAGAATAGAGAAACCTAATGTCCTCATATAAATCCTAGTTAGTTAAATGGAAAAAAATCCACATATTTAAGTGTGTGTAAATGTGTGCAACTATTTATATGTGTGTACATGTATATGTACATATAGTTGTCAGAAAAGTCATGACATAATTTTTCTGTTTTTCAAGCAAAAACACATCATGGCTTTTTTGACAACCCAATATATTTACTTGTTTCTATGAACAACAGAGATGGAGGGGAGTATATATGACAATATACATTTACTAAGTAATAGTAGTTAATATGACAATGTGAAAAATTGATGAATAAAAGTATTTTTAAAAACATGATAAACACTAAATTCTTTAACATAATTAGAGGATGATTTAGGAATAGTAAGGGAATACAGGGGAATTCCCTTTTTTTTTAAATAAAATTTATTTATGCATACAAGCATTGGGGTACAGAGCAGAGGTGTGGTGGGTGAGAGAATCCACCAGAGACAGAATGAAGAACAGAACAGGGAGATTAACTGAAACACACTGCTGAGGCGAGCATCAGGTGAGGCAGGAGAGATCTGCCACGCCATGTGAGTCATCTCCCTGGCTGGTGGCAGGGATCGAACTCGTGCTGCGGTAGCTGCATTGGCTTCATATTGTGTTACTTAACCCATTGTGCCACCAGGGAGGCCCCAATATAGGGGACTTTAGATACCTCTAGTGTTTATCTTTTTTGAGAAACAAAATGTTAATGCAAATATAAACAAATGTTAACTGTTACTGACTTTGTGTAGCCAAGTTCATGATTGTTTTATCATGCTTCATAATTACTTTTTACATTAAAAAAATACAGCAAAGGAAGCATGATCATTACCTTGTGAAGATAAAAATATTTGCTCATAAAAAGCACAAAATATTTAAAATTATAATGTAACAGAATATTAAAACTAATAGTCAGCTAGTGGTTTTATTGGTGATTGTTATTTTTAAGTGGCACCACTTTGCTCACTCTTCTTCAATAAATACAATACTTTATTAACCAGAAGGAAAAAAAGTCATCTATATGAATTACAGAAAATCTAATGAAAAGAAAAACACTCTCCATGGAAATTCAAGGTAAAATAAAGTGCAAAAGCACTGATTCTGACTGCAAAGGATAAATAATTTATATGTATTTCTGCTTATTTTTTATGATACCTCTTGTAGATTTTGTCCGGTTCTTGATTTTTCAGTTTCTGAGAAAGAGCAGGTCTGAAATGGGAATCAGAATCTCTGGATAATCACACACTTTTTGTGAATGAAATAATCACAAGAATGCCTGCCTGTCTATCTGCTATGCAATCCAAGTAATGAGTTATAAGGCCTTTTGACCCTCCCTGAACTGAAAGCCTAGAGCCATCTATAAATTCTTTAAAGGTTTGACTTCAAGATAAGATTGAAGATGATGTGAAAAGATACCAGAGTACCTTAAAAAGTTTTATTATTTATTTTACTGACTAGTGTAGTTTATATTTTTATTTTCTAAAGACAATAAACTCACATTTATGTATTGAGCAAGGTCTTGAACAGAGAATTCCTTTCAAATTTGATAAAATACTTTATTGTTCATAGAATGACACCAAAGCCCCGCTATTCAGTTTCCTGAAACATAGTGTCAACCTTTTTAAATGTTTGTGTAAAAAGGGATGAAAAATTTACATTTATGTATTTGAATTTGTTTTAGTAAAAGTAAATGTATTCAAATTTTATAGTGAGCGTGATGCACTTGACCAGGAAGTAACTGACTTAAGGCGAAAACATGAAATACTTGAAGCCACTCACATAACTCAAAGTAAAGAAAGAAGTGAATTATCAAAAGAGGTAAGCTTATAGAGTCACTTGTATTTTATTGTACAGTGATTGTGAACATAGCCCAGGGCCAGATTGTGGGAGGGACATATTTTCCCTTTTGATGTAGTTGCCAGAAAGAGAGAATTTGAGTAGCTCTTTAGGAATTGAAAATTGCAAAATAAGAATTAGCCCTTTTGATGTGGTTAGTGAAAAGCATAAATGAGAAAAAACAATACAGTAAACTTGAAAAATGAGATGAGATGCTCTGAACACTATCTCTATGTGTATGTAGGTAGTCACCTTACAGCAAACTGTTACTTTACTGCAAAAGGATAAAGAATATCTCAATCGCCAAAACATGGAGCTTAGTGTTCGCTGTGCCCATGAAGAGGATCGACGTGAGAGACTTGAAGTTCAACTGGAAGAAACCAAAAAAGCTAGAGAAGAGATGTATGAAAAATATGTAACGTCCAGGCAAGATTTACATTATTTTCCGCATAGATTTAAAATAATATATTCCCTAAGGAGGCTCTAGGCTTTGTAAAGAACGGTTTTTTGGGTTTTTTTTAGTGCTGTGGGGTGGTAGATAAAACATTTCATTTCATGGACATGTAAGATATGCTTAGTCTAATTGATTTTTTTTCTTAAGACTTTTTTTAGATATTGTTTCTTTTAGGTAGGAGTACATATTATTGTATATTTTTTGGTAATGAAATAATCTCTTAAATTCCCTATAACTAAGATCTCTATGTCACTATTTTTTTAAAAAAGTATAGAAGTATCGCTACAGAATTATCTTTCTGAAGAAAATCTAATCCTGTGTAGCTTTACTAAGCTGACCTTTTCCTAACTAGAACAGGAAAGAAGAATGAGGAGACAGTATTTTCATACCATTTTAATATATAAGCTCTGGAATCAGACTCCTGCATTTTAATTCTGTCTTATTCTTTAATTAGATGTATTTATCTAAGTTTTTAGAGTTCATGGAGCCATTATAATCCTTAAGTTATTTATTTTATTAGCATATCAAAAATAAAACATTCTAAATTTTATCATTTAAGACTTCACACATTGATAACTTTTCCTTTAACCTATGGTATTTTTCCTCTGTTAGTGCTCCTGCTAATATCCTATGCAATGCTTTGTGACTTTGCTAAGATGTAATGCTTTGTGACTTTGCCAAGAGATCCCAGTGACTGTGGTTACTGTGCTTAGAAGGAAAGGTTTTGTAAAAAACCCATTAGAGTCATTTTTTTTTTACATTTTTTTAAATATGTTCTCCTATTGTGCACCACATCAAATTATTATTTCTAAAGGTAAGACATTACATATGCGTCAGTTTTCAAGTTTAAAAATCATGAGTAGAATGTTTTTGAAAATGAATAATTATTTAGTATGAGTTACATAGTAATATAGTTATATATATAGTAATATTATGTAGTAATAAGTCTTTAGGGCAATATGTTTATTTTTATTTTATTGTTTACTTATGCATAGAATTTCTGGGGTAGAGGCCAGAGGTGCAGAATCCAAAGGATTCACCAGACACAGAGTGGGGAGCAGAGCAGGTGAATCTATTGAAATACACTGCTGAGGGGAACAGAGGGCATGACAAGAGAGGTCTGCTGTGCCATATGGGTTAGCTTCCTGGCCAGGATCAAACTTGTGCTGCAGTGGCTGCTGATAGCTGTATAGTGCTTAGATTTAACCCCTTGTGCTACCCAGTGAGGCCACAAGGGCAATATGTTTAAAAGGTTGAACTCAGATATAGAATTCGTTTGGAGCCATATTTTTGGGACTGTGAAACGAATATAATTTCCATGTGTTTCATGGAAACATAGAACATATTTAACATACATATTAAAGATGTTTAAGGGCCTCCCTGGTGGCAAAGTGGATTGGGCAATGCACTATGAGGCAAACCGCAGTCACTGCAGCACGAGTTTTATCCCTGCTGCTGGCCAGGGAGGGGACCCACATGGCGCGGCAGACCTCTCCTGCCTCCTCTGCTGCTCCCCTCAGCAGTGTATTTCAATCGGTCTGCCTGTTCTGCTCCCTGCTCTGTCTCTGGTGAATCCTCTCACCTCCTATGACTCTGGCCTGTACCCTAGCTCTTGTGTGCATAAATAAATAAATCTTTTAAAAAAAAAAAAAAGTTTAAGACAGGCAAAAACTTATTTCTTTTACCAAAAAAAATTTCACATGGTTATTCTTTTTGACTATTTACAGAGACCATTATAAAACAGAATATGAAAATAAACTACATGATGAATTAGAACAAATCAAATTGAAAACTAATCAAGAAATTGATCAACTTCGAAGTGCCTCTAGGGAAATGTATGAACGGGAAAACAGGTGAAAAAAAAAAAAAGTAGAAAATTTATGTGTTACTTCTCTTTGTATGACGCTTATAGTTTTGTTGAAATTAAACTGTATTTCTGTGACCCCATGGGTTTTTGAATACGTTAAAGAAAACTTGTCATAAATCTAAGTATAATGGAACGCTAAATAAGATCTTTGGTAACTAGCTTAAAATGGGGTTTATTAGATTGTAGGCATCTTTATGCTGGTATTCTTATTCTCTCTATTACTCTGGTCACTTGTCTTTTTTACCTTTTCCTCAGTCCAGATTTAGGATAGACCGGGAAAATAAATACAGCACAGAACAAGAGATACAATAGTTCTTCCGGTAACATGCCAGTGATTTGTCCTGAGATTTATAAAACTGGAATAATAATATGAAATACTACATTTGCCTCATGTAACTGTTGAACCTGAAAGATGTATTAGATAATCTTGAGGAAGGATCATTTTTATTCAGGCACTTATTCTAAATCACTGTATATTTAGATTTACATATTTAGGTTCCTTGTTTAAGCAGTAATAGGGAATAGTAAGTGCTAATTATTTCAATAACACTTATTTTTATACCATCATTATAATTCATGTGACTTTTGAAAGTTTGTTCTATTTTCTAACTATTATTTTTATATTGAGGTAATATTGGTATCTAATACTATGTATCACTCAGGTATAGGTTCACACCTCTTCAGATATATGTTACCACACTTACCACCAAGGCACCCGTAGTCCTCCAAATAGTCCATTGGTCACTCTCTACACTTTGATCTGCAGCCTAAACCTCCCCTTCTGATAGTCTTAGTTCTTCAGTCAGCAGATATTTTTAAGGTTTGTTTTTGTCTGTGTCTTTCTTTTCTTTCTCTGTACACATTAGGGTTCCTCTTTCTCCACGTCTTGCCAGGACTTGTTCCTAGTCTTTTTTTATATAGGCCATTCTCAGAGATGGGAGGTGATTATCTCATTGTGGGTTTGATTTGCATTTCTGTAATGGTGAGCATTTTTTCATGTCTGTTGGCCAACTGTATGTCTTCTTGGTAGAAGTGTCTTTTTAGCTCTTCCCATTTTTTTCTTTGACAGAATTGTTTGTTTTCTTTGTTGAGTTTTGACTTCTTTATAGATTTTGGTTCTTTGCTTATTATTTCTTGTCAGATATATGAAGTGTAAATATTTTCTCCCGTATGGTAGGGTGTCTTTTCATTTTAATGATAGTTTCTTTCACTGTGGAGAAGCTTTTTAGTTTTCTGTGAACCCATTGTTTTATTTTTGCTTTCATTTCCCTTGCTGTTGGAGTTAAGTCCCCAAAGATATCACTGAAACCAATGTTACAGAGTGTTTTACATATATTTTTTTTCTGTGTATTTTGTGGTTTCAGGTCTTATATATATCGAAATCTTTCAATCATTCTGTGTATTGTGTGAGAGAATGGTCTAGTTTCATTCTTTTGTCTGTGATATCCAGTTTTCCAAAATTATTGCTTTTGTTTTTTTCTAAATGTTTATTTTTATTTATGCATAAAAGAACTGGAGTATAGTCCAGAGATGCAGGGGGTGAGAGGATTCACCAGACACAGTAGGGAGTAGAACAAGAAGATCTACTGAAATACACTGCTGAGAGGTGCAGCCAGCAAGACAGGAGAGATACTGCACTATGTGGGTTAGCTCCCTGCTAGGGATTGAATTCATGCTTCAGTGACTTGATAGTGTTGACTTTAACCTCGGTGCCAACTGAGGCCCCCAAACTGTGGTTGAATGCACTTTACTTTCTCCATCGTATACTCTTGTCATAGATTATCCATATAAGTGTGGATTTTCTTCTGGACTCTCAATTCTGTTCCATTGAACTATATGCCTGTTTTTAGTCCAGTACCATACTGTTTTCATTACAAAGCTTTGTAATGTAATTTGAAGTCTGGGAGTGTGCAGCCTCTGTTACTGTTGTTTGTCAGCATTTCTTGGCTTGTCTGGATTCAGTAATGTTTATTGTACTTTATTTCTTTGAAGAATGCCATTGAAATTTTGATAGGAATTAAATTTGAAATATATATTACTTTGAGTAAGGTTGCTATTTTAGCAATGTTAATTATTCCAGTTCATGATTAAGGAATATCTTTTCATTTCTTTTAATAATGTCTTCTAGTTTTCTTTATATTGCTATTTTACTTCCTTTGATAAGTTTACTCTGGATATTTAATTCTTTTTGATACAGTTGTAAGTGGAAATGTTATAGGAAGGTAAAACTTTCCGTGTCTCTTTGGTTTAACTCTGGAAAGTTGTCCTTTCTTTGTGTTTATCATATTCCCCTGAGGTCTTAAGATTTCACGCGTGGTGTCTACCCATGTTGCTGCTTTAGATTTCCTTATTTCTTTTTAAGTATCTGTGGCAGTAAAGATTTTAACTATTTCTACTTTTCCAGCAGGGGGCAATGTGGATTCATGTGATTTTAGATGCGTATCCTTTCTATGCTTCCATAGGTCCAGAGACCTGATACTGCTACTGCAGAGTAAAGGGGTAGAGGCAGAACCTGGAGGTGTCCAGCTGTTGGCACAAATGTGCTGAGTGGGAGGGCAGCTTCTGGCTTTGGTTTGTCCCACCACCAATATCCCTTTTCTGACATTTCAGATCTGAATCTCTGCAGATTGTATGCTATCAGTGTACCTCAAAAGATTGGTACAGGGGAAGTGGAGGTATAACCGAGCATACTGTCCTTATTCTCTTCTGGGGACCCACCCTGTGGAGGCACAACTCCACCGTACTTTTTGATTTTAAGATTTGTTTGTTGCATGTAGTTATTCATGTTCTAACTAAAGTATGCCATTTTTATGAATGTGCTATCTTAGGGCAGCAGGAACAGTTAGACTGGAGACAGATGCATGCACAAAGATAAAAGAATGCCAAAGACGTTCTTCATCCTTTTCAAAATTTTGATTCAAGTCCTATGTTAGTTAAAAAGGATCCTGTACCTTAATGGTCATTTGCTCTTCAAAATGCAGGTTCAAATGTATAATAAATATCTACTTTTTAAATGTACATTAACCAAGGTTAATGTTAGAAAAGCTTACATTTGGGCTCGCAGAGCAATAAATCACTTATTTGGCAAATATTTACCAAGACTCACCATATGCCGGATAAATGCAAGGTGCCATATATAGAGCAGTGACCTCTGCCTTCATAAATTGGTATTCTAATGGAAGATAAAAACAAATAGAGAAATAATGATTTTAAGTTTGATGATAATGGAAATAATGGCAGGATACCCAGGATGAGACCACATGGACTCAAGGTGTATCTAACCTAGCCTTAAAAGAATTCAGGAAAGACTTTGTAAAGAGAGAAATGCTCATGTTGACACCTACATGATGACTGAGATTAAGATTATGAGTTAAAGGAGTGGAAGGAATTGGGCGATTGAATGTATAGCATCAATAAAAACCTGGAGACAGACAAAATAAAGGTTTTTAATAAACTGATAATAATTCAGTATACCTAGAGTGTGAATTGAGAAACATATGAAATAAAAGAGGGAAACAAGAATCCAAATGATGCATTTGGACCATTGTCAAGACCAGTGGGGAATGAGTGAAATATTTTAAAGATATGTGTTATATGATCTTATTTAATGCAAAGGACACACTGCAATATGGAGAATAGATTAGAGAAATGTAATAACAATACAGATAGGACACTTTTAAAAGTTGTTTCCATTAAGATGATAAATGATGATGAATTTGGATTAGTAGTAGCAGAGATGGAGAGAAATGGACCAGATTACGGAAATGTTTAGGAGGTGGAATCAACAGAATTCAGTTGACTAGTTAGGGATATCATCGGATTTCTGGATTGGTTAACTGTATAGTTGATGATACAGCTTTTAAAATATTAAAAAAGATAAAACTTTAATCAAAAAAACATAAGAAATTTAGTTTAGCTTTGTTTGTAGTATCTGTAAAACATACAAATAGAATAATTGACTATATAAGGAAGGAATAAGGATTAAATTTATTAGTGATATTTTTTATCTTTTACTAATCATTTTTAGACCTGTGGCTTAATTCTCTTACAAATTCTATAGACTTTTCTTGACTGAATTAATAATCTTAAAATATATTTTTTTAAAGATTTATTTATTTATGCATACAAGCACTGGGGTACAGGCCAGAGGTGTGGGGGTGGTGAGAGGATTCACCACAGACAGAGCAGGGAG
>JAGFMF010011655.1:1839914-1912764 GCA_019455555.1 Galemys pyrenaicus | reverse complement strand
TACAAATGATGTCAAATATAACTAATAAAAAAAAAAAAAAAAGGTAAAAAGAAACAACCAAAAAAAAAAAAAAAGAAAGCCCCAGCTAGCTACCAGAATGACCTTTAACTTGGACCCAGAATGACCCCATGGATATTGGAGCCAGAGTGGATAATTGCCACCAGGTGGTGTCAAACTGCACCCCAGCTCACATGGATTTGAATTGCACAGGGACTCCTACCCACCTAGTGGTATAGACCCACCTTTATCATTTTATAACCTTATAGCACTGTATTTCATGTGGCTGAATCTTTACGAATCACAGTTTCCTCAAAAATGTCAGGATTTCACTATAGTTTGAGCTTCTGTTCCACTAGTCTTTTATGAAGCAAAAATAAATTATAAATTATTTCTTTTGAAACTTAACTTTTTTTTTTTAAAGATTTATTTATTTATGCATACAAGCACTGGGGTACAGGCCAGAGGTGTGGGAGGTGAGAGGATTCACCATAGAGAGCAGGGAGCAGAATAGGCAGATCAAATGAAGTACACTGCTGAGGGGAGCAGCGGGCACAGCAGGAGAGGTCTGCCGCACCATGTGGGTCCCCCACCTGGCCGGAGGCAGGGATCGAACTCGTGCTGCAGTGGCTGCTGTCCGCTTCATAGTGCGTTGCTTAACCCACTGCGCCACCAGGGAGGCCCTGAAACTTAACTTTCTTATAACTTAAAAACATTCAGGAAAGATTTTTAGTATTCCTTGTTTCAAAACACACTCTCAACTTATGTATTTAGGTATTTTTGTATCTGGGTAAATTAATCCCTTGCTATAGACTTAGAGGTATAATATTGAGTTACTTGTATTTTATCAAAGTGTACTGCTATAATGAGTTTAAATGAATGAAGTACTTACACTTGCAAATTTGTATTTAGTTTCTTTACCTTAACAAACACTAAAATTAAGTGATTAGGCAAGAGAAATATGTTCTGCCATTAGGTTTCTTTCTATACATTGGGGGATATTAAAGAATATCTTTCATTTTTCCTTCTTAGTTGTGGGAAAAAGAATGGTACTCATGCCAGCCAATCTTATATCTTCCCCTGCAATCATACCAGTAATTTGTGAAGTTAGTAACAGTTCAGAGAGTAGAAAAGATAACAGAAAAAAAAATAGAGATAAACAAAGAAATTGAGTGTTTGAGTACATTAAAATAGTTAAGATTATTTTGTATATGTACCCTTTGACTCAATCTGTGAATTAAGTTTCTTGTCATTCTTAATAGTTGCTTTAAAATGTCAATTTGAAGCATTAGAAAATAATTAGTGAAACTCCAGTGCTGAGACTTTTTTTTTAATATGAATAACTTTTTGCTTAGGAGGTATTGTATATAGGACATATATAGACCTTCTTAGAAGAAAAACATTATTCCCTGAACAGAGAGTATACTATAGAAGAGATTTTGAGTCAAAAACTAAGCTTAAATTCTGACTGTCCCTCTTATCTGAGTGAATATGACATTTAATATCCCTGAAGTTTTGGGTTTTTAAATAAAGTTAATTAATACCTTTTTTTATAAAATTAATACTTCATGGGGTGACTAGTAAGTTTTAACTGAGATAATATAGATGTGAAATGTAAATTATAAATTACTAAGTTATTTGCAAATGTTAGTTATTGTGATACCTTTAGCCTGTGTGTAAGACTTTAAAAAAATTCTTCCCCTTCATGTTGGCAATTTAAGCAAAATGAGGATTATATAAAAGTCAGCTGATGACATTATGGAATTGCTTACCATGGTTAAAAGTCACTGTTATGAAATATATAACTATATTATTATATTATGTATTATATTATATTGATTATATATTATATTGATTATATATTATATTGATCCATTTATATTATATTATATTTGATCTTCAAAGCATTTAACCATTTTTCTTATATGACACAATGTAGATATTGAGAATCTGTATGGAACTTCTTTCAGTCTGAATTTCTGCATAAAATGACTAATTTTTGTTTCTAATTAATAATATGACATTTTAGAGTTAGAGGACATAATTTCAGATGATTATTTAGGTTTCTCAGGGTAGTAGAACTACCCTTTCTGAAGGTAATCTTATTATTATAAACCCAGAAACAATTATTCTCAAAGTGATACTGTAAAAATGGTAAGCATGACTTTGTCAGAGGTAGAATATGTATGAAACTACAGAATATAGAAATTCAAGTTGCTTTGAAAAAATAGTAGGTAGAAAGGAAAAGGAGATTGAAAATGAGCTTTTAAATGTAATTAGTATTGCTTTAGTGATTTTCCTACAATATCAATAAATATCTTGATATCTTGGTCAATATATTGTGGTCAATATCTTGACCACAAACTACCATCTTATAAAAGTACTTAAGAAGAAACTTTTATAATATGAACTTGACATTTGTGTACAATCCTGGAGTTATATTAAACGCTTTTGAATATGAAATCTAAGCTTATTCATAAAGATTAGTTGGGTATAGGCAATACATTATAATAAGTGATATTATAAGATATAATGAGAACTTTTATAGAGAGGCTCATTCATTGTTTGAAAAGTTCTCATTAGTGCTTAAACAAACTGCTTTCATTTATATCTTACCAGATAACTGTATAGCTTTTTATGGAAAAGTTTCAAAATATTCTAGAAGTATATGGTCTTAAAGATAACTCAGTATCTTCTCAAATAATTATAAATGAAATTTTATTGTTAACTATCTTTCATGTTTACTGTGTTATTTTTGTGTGGGGATGATTAGTGCATTCAGTGCTTAGCTAATATGAAGTTTTTCAAGGTGTATAGGGTATTTCAAGTATGCAGCAAGAGGAGTTAAGGTTATTCAGGAACTTAGATTTACCTGCATTGTCTAGGTCATCACGTGGTGAAGGAGGCTGGTAAAGGGGGATTGGGTCAAACTTCCGAAGACCTTACTGTCAGTGGGTTTTTTATAACAAAAAATGATAAAATAATTGTGTTGTAAGGTGGAAGGATTCTTGTTGAATAAGCCCTAAAGTCAAGGAGAGAGAGAGGTTAGGAAACTATTGCTATGTTTAATATGGAAATTATATTTAATATGTTTCAATGGAAAGTGAGTAAGAGCTGAATTTAAAGAATATTTAGGTGGTAGGATTAACAGGACCTGGGAAATAACAGGTAATGGACATGAGGAATGTTTCTGGCTTTACTAGTCTCAGAGATGAATGATGATTAGGCATGGCCATTAACTCAAGATGTAGAAAGGAAGATAACACTTAATTCCTGATCTTTTATAAATATGGCAGCTTTGACCAAGCCCAGAAGTACTTATCTGAAATTAGTTTATTACTACAAGTTTTCTTGACTACACCCACAAATACCACTGCCCTCACCCTCAGGGTGACAGAAGGGCCCTTAAGCTACTATTTTCATTCTCTAAGTGAATACCTTCATATTTTTTATTTAAATTTTCCTATTTAGATAATATAGTAACAATAACTATTATTTATTGGGTACATGTTGTGAATTAAGTGTTGTAATCAATACTTATAAGGTAGAGAGAATTAAATGGGACATTTTATGACACTGAAGATACCAGTATCCTTGTTTTACAAATAAGGAAACATACTCTGAGGCTGTGATTGGTCTATGATTGCAGACTTTTTTTTGAAGATTTATTTATCTCTACATAGAAGAACTGGGGTGTAGACCAGAGGTGCAGGGGGTGAGAGGATTCACCAGAGACAGAATGGGAAGCAAAACAGGCAGATCTACTGAAATACACTGCTGAGGGGAGCAGTGGTTGAGACAGGAGTGGTCTGCTGCACCATGTGGTCAGCTCCCTGGCTGGGAATCAAACTCATGCACAGTGGCTGGTGATAGCTTGATAGTGCTGAGACTTCAACCCCTGCATCACCAGAGGGACCCTAATTGCAGACTTTTTTATTGAAAACAAGATACATCTCACTCTATGAATGCAATGTAGATGTTTTATTGGTTAAAGCTATAAAAGCTGACTAATGATTTCTTATCAAAACTGTAATTTTGGTGGTAATTTATTTAGAAAATAAATTTGGTATTTTAAAAGAGCATGCAAACACAAACTCCACCCTTAAAGACTAAGTGTGCATCATTTGAACTTTATTCGTAATTTTGAAAATAAGTAGAGATTTTCATTTTTCTATAAAATGATACAATTTTCAGACACTACTCTCATAAGGCCCAAACTCTACATTTGTATTTAGAACCAGCCCCCTCTGTCTTGCTCATGGACATAACGCCAATAAGTCTCCCTCCCATTTGTCTCCAGTATTGACAGTTTTCCTTTTTTCTATCAGATAATTCCCAGCTGTGTATCAACATATTATCTCTTCCATCTTTAAAAACCTTTTAAAGTATCCACCTCCCCCGCTAACTCCTGTCCCATTTCTTTGCTTCCCTTGGTGAACAAATTCCTACAGTCTTACATGCTCATCTTTGTACTCATTCATTTAAAAAATCCTTTACCAGGCTTTTGTCCCCCATATCACTCCCAAAAACCCCTATAAACATCCACTTCGTGTTACCAAAAATCTAGTGAGCAGTTCTTATCTTCATGGCCAGCAGCATTATTTATTACAGTTGATCCCTCCCTGCTCCTGGAAACACATTTCTGAGAGCTTGTTTAGAGGGCTTTAACTGCTCCTATACCCTTAATGAAACAATAGTCCTCCATCGTCTGTCAGGAAAGTCATTCTCTATGACTAAGTGTGCCGCTTCAGGAGGGATACATATGAAATGGTGACGGGAAGAAGGGGCTACCTGCCTAGCCAGTCAGCCTAATCAACCCTAGTAATCTAGGGGTGGCAGGGGTGGAGTAGGGTGAGGTATGACAGATCACTTTCACATCCAGGAAACATTCTTTAATTGGTTTTCAGGATACACACTTTGGCTTTTCCCACTCCTCATGTGTGGCACCTACTCATTCCCTTTAGCCATCTTCCTGATCTCTTTGACATCTTTTGCAGCTGCCTCCATGACATATTATGTCCCTCAACCCTTCTCCACCTTCAATCTCACCCAGCTCAATTAAAGATAGCTGTCATTCTGCTGCTTAGACCAAAAACCTTGAATCCACCTTCAACTTCTGATCCCCTTTTTATATTCCATGTTGTGTTCATCAGCAAATCTTTAAAATCTATTATCTATTACCATTTTTTGAAAAGATTTATTTATGCACACAAGAACTGGGGTACAGGCCAGAGGTGTGGGGGTTGAGAGGATTCACCTGAGACAGAGTGGGGAGCAGAACAGGCAGACTGACTGAAACACACTGCTGAGGGGGGCAGCGGGCAAGGCAGGAGAGGTCTGCCGCACCATGTGGGTCCCCTCCCTGGCCAGCGGCAGGGATCGAACTCATGCTGCAGTGCTATGGTCTGCTTCATAATGCGTTGCTTAACCCACTGCGCCACCAAGGAGGTCCCCGTTATCTATTACCATTTTACAAACACAAACCTTAGTCCAAGCAACCATTATCCCTGGCGTGATTTACTGCAAGAGCCTCTTGAATGTTCCCCCAGCTTCTTTCCTTGCCTTCGCCTGTCCTCATCACAGTTCCTGATAAATGATATATTAGATTGAAGAACTTTTCTGCTCAAGCAAAAAAGCTTCTGTAAGTTTTAGTAATCCTAATAACCTTTGGTACTGCATTTTCTGTACCCAGTTACCCTCTCATTTTACTCCTCTGTTCTAGTTATGTAATCACACTGTCTCCTATTCCTTCAAATATTAGGCATGGCTTCACCTCAAGTCCTTTGTATTTACAGTTCCCATTGCTTAACCCTCCACTCCTACATACCCTGGAGCCCTGTGTCTTAACTTTCTTCAAATACTCAGATGTCACTTGCTCTCTGACCTTTGAAATCCCTGCCACCACTAACCTCTTTTCTGGTTTTTTTTTTTTCCAGAGGAGGTAGAACCTACTAACACATTTTGGGGTTTCCTTCCTACTAAAATGTAATCTCCATGTAAGTAAGGATTTTCATATTTCAGATCCATGCGCCAGTATCTGGTACATAGTAAGTACTCAATATTTGTCGAAATAAAGAATGGGTTGCTACTGCTTTTTAGAAGTAAGGTGAGTTTTAGTTTAGGTGAAAACCTACCCAGTGATTTATAATGAGAAGTCAGGATCGAGCATGATGACTGACATATAGTAGTATTTAGCTAAACATCCTCCAGATTCACCCAGTTTCATTTTAATATATTACATTTCATTCTATCAACAGCATTTTAAAACTCAGCATATTATTGGATTTGAAAGTATTGTTTTTTATTTTAGTACTTAATTTTTTCATAATTTTAAACCATGATTTGGGTTAGAGACTAATTTACTTTCTGCCAAAATTTTTACATCTATAAAATGAATAAAAGAAAAATCTGCTTGAGCACCAACTAAAATAAAAGGCTAGGAGAGTATGTTATGAAATGACAACAGTAATTCCAAAAAATTTCTACTCCTGAAATGTAGAATTTCCGCTTTGCTCTTTTTGTTGTTTTACTCTTTCCCTTTTCTTTTTTATGATAGAAAAGCATAGCTGAATTTATTTAATGTAAAAAGCTTGCACACATGTTTATAATAGCTAAAAAGTAGAAACCACACAGATATCCATCGACTGATAAACAGTGTTAAATAAAATCCATCCAAATAAATTTAGAAATCTAGTTGACTTTATTAAACAATTAATGACAACATTCTACCTAGCAAGGAGAAAGACTGCCTCATTCACTTTTCAACTTGTTAATTAAATGAAAAATTATTGTTTATTGATTATAAACAGCAGATAAATCCACTTTCTTATGTAGCATTTTAAAAACATAATGATAGGAACATTTAGTGTTGAACTTAGGTACTATATAGGCATGTTGACTGTTTAATGATGCACACCTAAAACTTATATAATGTTATACAATGTGTTACGTCAATTTTTAGAGATGAAAAAAAATGTGTCAAATATGGAAATGAAGAGTTTTATGTTTTGTCCAGGAAAAAGAATCAGGAAGTAGCAGTGATTAATTCAAACACTTCTCTCTGTAAAGAAGCTTGTCATGTAAACAGCCTGTTTCAATCCTGTTTTGTTCCAACTAGAAAAATATTCACTTTTATTAACCAAAAATATTTTTACATGGAGGTAGAAGGAAAAGAATGGATTGCTTAGTTGCTCTTGCTGAGTGCTTCTGACAACCATGTTTTTTTCACTATTTATTCTTGGTAAATTTCAACTTCTGAGACATTAGTGGTGTTTATTCAGGCTAAGACATATTCTTGACATTGCCAAACTATGATTTGTTCTTATTAGAATTTCAAAGGTTCCTAAAGTTTTTCTCATTCTTCTAACATTTTTCTTCCAACTTTTCAAGTATAAATTTCAATTTGGCCTTTTGGTACCATGAAATTTATCTTCTGGTAGAAAGAAAATACATTCCATCTTATACAGAAGTCTATTGTTATTATGTGTTTTGTACTGAGGTTTTCTGTTTCAGTTGTGGGATGTTTCGATAAACTAATATGTATGAAGTCATCCTACATAAATGCATGAGATACATTTGAAGCACTTATGAAATATACCTACTGTAATATTCAAATCCTTTTATTTAGGATTTCTTTTATTAAGAAATTAGCTCTTCTGGTTTGTTTGATTATTGATCAAATTACAGTTTAAGTAATCACATGTCCCAGTTGTTTGTTTGCAACAATTCTGTTTATACCTATGTCCCTGACTTAGCATTACTGTTACCAACTTTCTCTCTATAAAGTGCCTCAGGTTGAAGAATACATTGTTTGGATACAAGTTATAATACTAAGATGCTCATTTTGCATTTTACTAAGGATTGATTTAAGATTACTTTTCCTTTGTCTGCTTTCTTTCCTCTCAGTCCAGCTTCCACTCATTAAACAGGGTAGTTGGGAGAGATTCACATGGCAGGGAGGGGAAGCAGTGAAGTTAATAAGAAATAATGTGGAAAGAATCATGAAAAAAGTAGTTTGAGAATCAAATATTAGCTTTATAAAAGCATCTCTAGGAATGAAATATTTGAATATTTGTATTTTAAAGCCTTTGTTTATAAAATCAGCCTGTTGGCCATCTCAGTCTTTTTTGGTTATTATAATTACATGTGGCTATATACTAAGTTTGAACTTTTTTTTAATTTATATATATTTGACATCAATTGTGGTCCCCATGGATTTCCCACCAGAAGTTTGAACTTTTAAAACTTAAGCTTCATTAGTGTAAACATACCACAGATAACTTCTATCAATTTTTTAAGGGTTTTTTTAAAGTTTTCCTTTTGAATTCCTGCTGTTCGTTCTATAATTGTATATCTTTTACATTTTAATATGAATTTGTCATTTTAAACTGTATATTTTATTAGATATATGGCAGTTATGAAAGAGCATGTTACAGACTGTGGACCATGAAAACAAATCCGTTTTTTGAAAGCTTATTTTTCATATAACATCAGATTGTGCTGAGATGATCATATTATAATAAAATACAAGTCATAATGATGGAATTTCTTGAGGAGAAAACTTCTGTGACACAAAGGGAATCTTTAAATAGACAGCATAGTTTGATGAAGATCATGAACTCTACAGCCAGTTAGTTTGATTCACATTTGGAATCAAATAGCTAACTTGTGACCTTAGGTGTATACTTTATTTCTCTGTGTTTCAGTGTTCTCCTTTGTAAAGGAGGTAATGATACAACCTATACTTTGTGGGCTTGTTGAGATGATTAGATAAGGTATTATTTGTAATGTGCCTAGAATAGTTCCTAGCAGATGGTAAGTACTCTCTGTTTGCTGTTTTAACTCTTATTGTTAATTGTAGAATACTTGCCATTTACTTCTCTGAGACTCATTTTGGAACATTAAAAATCCATTGCTATAGTATTTGTGTCTTTAGGTGTTAATAGGAATTGTACTGGTTCTTGTTGCAGTGTTCAGGTTTGAGGTAGAATATGGACGATATGGTACTTGATAAGAACAGGAGCTTATATAGAAATCTTACTAGCAACACCTACATGACCTCAGCTTCTAGTTCTTTCTCCCGTTCATTTCAGTTTTCAGTTTTGCACTGACTTTACTTAACTTGTTCTTCAAGGTCCAAATTATATGTCTTTCCTTCGTTCACACACCGCTTCTTCTCCAATTAAAAGTAAACATCTCCTCCTTTTTGTGGCTGTGAAGTTTTGTTTGTGCCTTTCTATAGCTCTAATTATAGCTAGCTGGATGATGTAGATTGTGGCATAGTGAATGCACTAGTACCCTCTAATCATACCTTCTCTCACAAACCCTAATGTTAGTTTATACTGGGATTTATTTCCCAGTTACTCACTTTTATTTCTAGTGCCCATTGTTACAGGAAAGAAATATAGTCAGGAACTAAAGCATCTTTCATCTACCAGCTAAACATTCATAATTAATTAATACTAGCAATGTGATCTAGTTGGAATTTTGTTACTGAAATAACTTACAGAATAAGTCTGTATAGAGAAGTAAATGAATATTGCAACAAATTTAGTGTGATTTCTGACTTAAATATTTAAATCATTTAGGAATGAGAAATATATAAATGTTTAATATATGTTGTGAATTTTATGTATAAATTTAATGTTTGACCTTTCCATTACTTTGATAAATGAATTATTTTAAGATCAATGCAGTCTCCATATCAGAAAATGTTGGCATGCTCTTTGTGGTATATGTTATAAAATGCATTTCCATCTATAACAATATACAAACGTTATTTTCTTTTTAGTAAGAGATTTCTATACTGTAGTTTTTTTTTTTTAGTATACGTGCTGCAGAAGCGAGCACATGTAGTTTGTTGTTTTTTTTTTAAATTTATATTTGGTTCATAAACTGTTTTCATGATGAATCCCTGTTGGTTGACATGTTTTAAATTTTAAATTTATTAGCATTACCTGCAAAAGATGACATACTGGCACAGCAAGTATGAGAACTAAGCATTTCTCTCCAACATTTGTAGATGAATTTATTCAAATTGTGTAGGTTTTCATATCTCCCTACTGACATTCTCCATGAATAATAAAAGCCAAACGACTATCCAATCTAGTTCTTTATGGGAGATAGGATGATATGATGTTCAAAACACTTATTTGAAGTCACAGCTGGGTTCAAGTTATAGTTCTAACAATTAGACTGTGTGATTTGGGACTAGGTATTTTATGCCCTCTAAACTTCAGTTTACTCAACTTCTAAAATAGGTTGAAAATACTGCATAAGGGATTTGTAGAGATTAAGTGAGCAGAATCACTTATGTTATATTCTATGTTATGACTCGATTTGAGAAGTGAATTTTTTTAAAAAAAAAAATTGAATGACTTTCTGAAAGAGGCCTGCTATTGGCATTTTCTTGATCCAGACTTCCACTTTGATTAAGAAACAAGTTAAGGTTCTATCTTGAAGGCTCATGTCTGACTGTAGCACTTCCTGATTACTAACTGCTATTACTTTCTATCTTTTCCACATCCCCCGTAACTATCCCTGAGTGTATTTTTTTTCTGTAAATTTCAGCTCTTCTTATCATTAATATTTTACGTGGATACTCACTTAATACTCTGGCCTCATATTTCCTTTAGTCCTATATAAATATTGACTGTCAGCTCTACTTCATTTAACTACTTGAATATATACAGCCTGGATCTTGTTACCAACTAAAATTCTAACCCCAAAAGAACTATTTTACCTCTGTATCACCATTCTTCAAAGATAATCTCTAGTCTTCCAGCTTTCTTGCACAATTACTTCTGCTTTAATCTGTTTGTCATCTTATTGGGGCTTCGAGTACTTTGTCCCTTGTACTTTCTCCTAATTTATCAGCCCTTCTTTGTTTTCTTCTGCAAGTGAAATCCTGAGGTTATAATTTCAACTCATATCCCAGATTTCATCCCCATTTTGATACTTGTGAACTCTATATCTTCCACTTAAAATATTTTATAGAATATTTGCTCATTTCTCAGGGTCCCAAGGTTGTCTTGTGTGTTAATATGTGAGCATTTATATCTACCTTGTTGGATAATAAGGGTAACGTGTTAACAGTGAGGTTAAAGGTAACATTCAGAGACAGAACATGTTTACACCTACACTAACTTGTCTGGCAGCTTGCAGGTTTCTAGCATTCTGCTTTAAAAACTTAATCAACCCATGCAAATTCATATATTGTACATTTTGAGTTACCTATCTCTAATGTGTCCTTGAGATTATCAGATAGTCCAGATCCACACAAGAGCAATTATGCATCATTAAAAGATGCATACTTATGTATCTGGAATAACTGAATGTATATTCAAATTTTAGAAATCTTCGAGAAGCAAGAGATAATGCTATGGCTGAAAAGGATCGAGCAGTGATGGCTGAAAAGGATGCTTTAGAAAAACACGATCAACTCTTAGACAGGTAAGCTTCCTGAAAATAGAACTGTTAAAACTCTTCAATTTTTGTTTGTTACTTTTTCTTTTAGAAAATAATATTTTCAATAGAAAACTGATTTTCATTTCAATTGGAGTATAACTTATATGCAGTGTTTTTATAATAGGTGATTATTGCTTATATTGACATTAAAAAAAAAAAAAACAGTTCAGTAACCCCAAGGAGTTTTTCTAAGCCCTTTTTGTCAGTCTTAATCACCACCACTCAAGAAGCAAACACCGTGATTTCTACCACCATGCTTAGTTTTACTCTTCCTGGACTAAAAATGAATGGCATCATACAGTGTATACTCTATTATGTTTAGTTTCTTTCATCTGTTTTGTTGTTTTAGCAATGCTTTATTCCTTGCTGTTGCTCAGTATGAATATACAATAGTTTGTATTAATTTGTTTGTTAATGGATGCTTAGGTTGTTTCCAGTTTGGAACTCTCCTGAATAAAACTGCTGTGAACATTGTATATAAAGTCTTTTTGTAAGGATATGTTTTTATTTTTCTTGGATGAAATCTTTGAAGTGGAGTTGCCAATCATAGGGCAGATGATTGTTTAAAAGGACCTACCAAACTTAACTTCAAAGTGATGTACCATTGTATGTTCTCCCATTCATCGTTCAAAAAATGAGCAGGACATCTGTATGTCCTGGATTATGTGTGTTGTAGGGAAGAGAAGAGAGAGAATGACTTACCTTTATAAATAGAAAAGGACATATAGTAGCCTGATTAAAGGGGAAAATCACTGATGAATTTTAAGGTAAATAACATTACCTCACTGAACACTCTGAAATTTCATTGAACTAAACTTTATTTTTAAGTAATTTCAGAGAGAACAGTTGCTTAAATAGTGCAGCAGTTTTCATATACATTTTGCATACTGGTAAGCTTTGAAAATAAGTTCAGTGAATCTCTTAATTGTTAATTAAAACTCATTAATTTGTGATTCAAGTAATAAGTGAAATGAAGGGAAATCTTAAGATAATTAAACTGTTGATAATCTTTTAGAATATCAGAATCTTTTAGAGTGATTCAAATTGTTATCTCTGATTCACATCAACTTTATAAAGTCGATCCATGGAGAAATTTTAATAGATGTAATAGTGAAGAAATCTTTCCTATAATGTGAAAAGTATGTCTAATTACAAAGATTGTAATATAAATTTATAAATTAGCTATTTGGATTAGACCACTGCTAGAATTATCTTTTATTATGTATGAACATTCCATTTATAAAGCTATATAATATCCATATAAACTTACATAACATATATGAGACCATCATTTAGTTGGCTTTTTGTTTATGTTTTTGAATGTGGTATATTTAGTAATGGTTCTAGAATAAATTTATGAACAAACTAATAAACTTTAAAAGAAAGTAAGATTTTAGTCAAACAGAACTTATATTCATACAGAATTTAATAACTTGCTAGCTTTAGTATGTTTTTGTGAATTTGAAGAGATTAGTCCTTAAAAATGGCTATTTTATATTTATACTAAGCTCTATAATACCCTAAACAAGTAGGCTACACTAGCAACTATTATTTATCCTAATGGCCATGGATACTTTAAATTTAAAAGTATCTTTTGATACTTTTGAGAATTCAAAGCATATTTATAGTACACATAGAACAATATCTTGCACATAAGTAGTATTATAGAAATATTTGCTGTTATTTTTATGGAATTATTTGTTCACTTTTTAAGCTATACTAACTGAATATTTGCTGTCAAAAATTGACATATTTCAAATCATTTCCACTAAAATATTAAACTGTGACAGTTCATTTTTAAACTGCTAACAGGAGAAACCACTTTACTGAGGAACAAAGGACAAATTGGATGAAATGATAGTAGAATCTTACTTAAAGTCTCATTTCAATCAGCTTTAAATATGTATCATAGTTCTAAAATCCAAACCCAAAAAAAAAAAATGTTTCTAGACACACTAGACATAACCTATGATAATCAGATAATGACCAGAGCTATAAAGGATTTATTGAACAAGGAAATGAGAATAATATCTGGAAACCTAAAACTGAAAATAACTTTGAGGTTTTACAAGATGGCTAGAAGCAACTGAAGGCACTTCACTATTTTTTTTTAAAGATATGATATTAAACAAGTAAAGAAGGGAACAACCCCTTATGTAGGGTTGTAAAGTTGTTAAGTGATTTCAAAAAAAATAGGATTCTAGATATAACCACAATTTAATCTTTTCCTAACCTATAAATCTGTAAATTCAGTAAAATTTATATCAAAATTTCCGATACTTCTTTTTTAAAGATTTCTTTATTTATTGATCCGTACAAGAACTGGGTTATAGGCCAGATATGTGGTGGGGGTGAGACGGTTTCACCAGAGACAGAATGGGAAACAGAACAGGCGGACAGACTGAAATATATTGCTGAAGGGGAGCAGTGGGCAAGACAGGAGAGGTCTTCTGTACCATGTGTGTCAGCTCCCTGGCGGGGGATTGAACTCATGCTGCAGATAGATAGCTTCATAGTGCTGCAACTTAACCACTTGCGCCACCAGGAGGCCCCCTCAGAGACTTTCTAATAAAACTTGACAAACTAATTCAAATTCTTCTTCAGAATTGCCATGACAGTTCCTGTGCTTATTCTTGAGCTATCAAATCTATGGTTCATATGCACAAATTAAATAAATGATTTTTTGAATAAAAGCAGTAAATTGTATCAGGGAGCTGGGGTAACCAACAAGATGAAAAGGAAACTTTGAATCTATACCTCACATTTATACCTGAATCAATCCCAAATAGACAGATATTTAAATGAAAACCATTTTAAAGTAGTAGAGAAACCATAGAATGTTTTCATAATCTTGAGTTGCAGAAGACTTTGGGAACTCAGAATTTGTAAATTAAGAATTGATAACCTTGACTACAAATGAAAAAAGCGTTGCTATAGCATTACTGTTTTAAAGAAGGTCAAAAACATTCAATCTGGGGAAATATTTGTAATTCCTATCACTGTCATGTGACTAGTTTCCCCATAAGGAGCTCTTTCTACAAGTCAGTAATAGCTGAAAATTAAATTCAGATAAAAATAACTGATTTTTCCTGCAAAAACTGAAAAGCTGATATCATGGATATGGAAAACCAGACAATGTCCTATAATGGTGACATTTTAAATTGGTAAACCTCCCTGAAGAGTATTTTAACAACACCAATCAAAAGTACAAATGCACATTACTCTTGATCCAGGAATTTCATTTCTACTGCATTATTCCACAGATGTTCTTGCTAAGATCAAAATGGCATGTATGCCAGTTTATTCTTTATAACATAGGCTGCATTCACAGGAGATTGAAATGATTCCACTTGTTCAATGACATTTAAACAGTAGTTACAGAAGTTACATATGTGAATACAGTTAAAGAATAAATATGTAGCTATAAAAAAGGAATGAAGTGATTCTATATCCTGAGAAAGTAAAAATCTTCAAGATTTGTATTGGGTGAAAAAAGGCAAGGTGGTGAATCATATATATATGACAGCACCAACATATATATGCACCAACTTTTTTCACTCAGGTTATACAACAGATATTTGTGCCATTTGTTTATAAATCAAGAACAAAACAATGTAATACATAGATGTTTATTTTGTTTGTAAATATTTGCTTAAGTGTATATATATGGCAAATATATATAAACACTTGTTGCTTGTAAAATAGGACATTAGGTGACTAAAGGGGGATAGAATGTAAGATACAGATTTTTTACAATATATCCTTTTGTGCTTTTATATATTAAAACTTGTGAATGTGCTCGTTTTTAATGTGAACAAAGAATTATTATAAGAGAGAGGACTCATATGAGTTCCAAGTATTAATTACTAAAAAACATTGACAATCATATCCATAGACATGCCTATTGGACAATGGAAATGGATCAAAGAGGTAAGCAAATGCCATCCTGTTTTCTATAGGAAAAGAAGTTAGTAGATTCTTGCTACTAAGAACAAAGTAGTAGATCTGTTATACATCTTATTTTGAGAATTGCTAATATACTTTGGAATAATGATTTGATGTAATCTTATATCGACTTTGAACAAGTTACTTAATTTTTATGAAACTCAGTTTTTTCATTATCAAATAGGGATAATAATTTCAGGGTTATTTTCAGGCTTAAATATGATAACACATAAGGTAGTAAATGATTTTCAAATATCCTCAATAGGCAGCCATGCTTGTAATGGTATTTAAGATTGCTATTGGAGGAAGCAAATGTGACCAAGAATTAGGGTGTATTTACTAAGAATAAATCAAAGTGGACTGCATTATCTTTAATTGGGATATTGCACTGATAAAGCATAAAAATGAAGTTAGTGTGCAAGTGATTGGCCAGGACTTTCCATGATCTCCTTGTAAAGAAGATGGGAAAAATCTATATTTCAAGGATTGAAATCCACAATTCAAGGTTAGGTAAGTGGATTTGTAACTCTTAAAAGACCATATACAAATGTTTTTAGAGGACTGTTAATAATCAAGAGTAGTTTTATTTTTTCTCTATTACAGAAGACTAGCAAATAAATTGAATTATGAAATGAAGTATCCAAATACATCTTTTCAGATAGAATTAAAGACCTGAATGAAATTTAATGAATAAATAAAAGAATATACACTCAGGTCCAGAAAACTTATGCTGTTAGTACAGACTTTGAATTGAAATGAGAAAACAAGTTGTAAGATTTCAATATGGAGATACCAACCTAGTTACAAGTTACATCTAGAATGTGGTCAGTGATGGGGCCTCCCTGGTGGTACAGTGAGTTAAGCAACGCACACTGTGAAACAGACTGCAACCATTGCAGCTTGAGTTCGATCCCTGCCGCTGGCCAGGGAGGGGACCCACATGGTGCTGCAGACCGCTCCTGCCTGGCTCGCTGCTGCCCTTATATGTTTTAGTCAGTCTGCCTGTTCTGCTCCTCATTCTGTCTCTGGTGAATCCTCTCACCTCCCGGGACTCTGGCCTGTACCCCAGCTCTTGTATGCATAAATAAATAAATCTTTTTAAAAAAAAGAATGTCATCAGTGATTACCTTACCTATATAGTCCTGCTAGGATCTAGACTCTCATTTAACCCCAAGGTTTTATGGAAAATTACAAAACTGGAAAGAATCAAAACTGTCCTAGTGATCCTGGATTTTAACTTTCTGCAAATATTTGAAGGGTTCTTCTTTCAACAAATTGACTTGTTAAGACCGAAGGTAGTAACACTGGAATTACTGGATAAATAGTACAAGAATGAATAAACTTTCTACTAGGACTTAATGCCTAATATATTCTCCATCAGTGGAAGTATCCAGGCATTAGCTGGCTAAGCGTTCAGTAGGAACGTTGTATAAAAATTTAGTTTGGAATCCCTTCTGCTCTTGAATTTATCTGTGACAATTCCGAAGTTTACTATCAGTTAAGTTACTAGGCAGAAGGATTGATGACCCCAGGCTATTTTTGAGATTATTTTTTAAATCTTTGTTGTTCTTTTACCCTGTATTTTTTTTAATAAAAACATAGCATTTAGGATTATTATTTGAGAAAGAAACATAATTTTTTTTTAATAACCACTGAAATTCTTTTGACTGTAGATAACCTAGAACATTTGGGTTCATGAATGTCTTCAGGCTACCATGTGTATTTTTTATATATAGTAAAACACAAGGAAAAATGTTTTTTGTTTTCATGTTCAAAGATTAAGTTTTTAATACTCAACTATGTGATTCTGACTTCCTTTGTATCAAAACCAGAATAAATAAATGTGTTTGAATCTTTGCATGGATTATTATTTCCCTGAATCATGTTTAAACAAAACCTCAAACATGCCTATACACAGTTTTCTAATCAGGTATAATTATAGTCTCAACTTTCTCATTTACATTAGAAGTTTTTCTTTATCAAATGTCTCATTTAATGATTATATGACCTGTGTTATTATAAAGAGAAATGTAAGGAAGTAGTATGCCACTTTCAAACATGAATAAAGACTTTTTACTCAAGGACTTTAATTTTCTACAAAAGAATGATCTTTTCTCAGGCATATAAAGGGCCTATGTATTGGAGCCAATTCAGCTCAGCAATTTAATAAGAAGTAACTAATACCCAACTTTCATGAAGTGTTATTCTGTTGCTTTGGATCTCTGCACACACTCTGAAGGGTTCTTTCTGCATAAAGGGAAAAAGTTTTAATTGGTGTAAGTGGTAGAATAAGCTGAATATAGTATTATTATATCTATGGAAACTAACATGAGAGGCCTATCTATGAATCTAAAGTGAAGATAGAGTTAATTTTTTTAAAGATTTATTTATTTATTTATGCAAAATCTGGGGTGCAGGCCAGAGCTGTGGAGGGTGAGAGGATTCACCAGAGAGTGGGAAACAGAACAGGCCAATCTACTGAAATACACTGCTGAGGGAAGCAGTGGGTGTGACAAGAGAGGTCTGCTGCATCCTGTGGGTTAGCTCCCTGACTGGGAATCGAACTCTTGCAGCAGTGTCTGCAGATAACTTCATAGTACTACGACTTAACCCCTCACACCACTAGGGAGGCCCCAACCAGAATTAATTTTGATGATGTTTTATGTGTGGCTTTTTTTTCCCCCCAGTTATGGTTTTGTTTTTTAAAAAGTATTCTTTTGTCTAAGTATTTTTAAATGGTTTTTACTTAAAATTATGTTTTCAATCCCTACAACTCCTCTAATAATAATAGGGCTATTTTTTCAATTTTTGCTCATAGAAAACAAATAAAAGGAAGTAGGTAAAGAGAGCAGAGTTGTGGTAATTTATGTCATACTGAGCTAGTTTAAAGATAGATTTAGAGGACAACTGCCCTTAATTTCCATCTCCAGCTTTATCCCTGAAAGTAGAATACCAACATTTCATTATTCTGCCTTTTTCATACTCTTATACTGACTACAGTTTTCTGTGCAAAAATAAATAAGTGAATAAAGTGTTTTTTAAAAAAAGAAATGACTAACAGAAGGAAAAGAAACGATTAGTAAGCAGATAGTGTTACTTATATATGAACTATAGAGTAACCAAAACAAATGGTCAGATAAAGCCAAAATAAAAAACTAACCCTTGAAAACTAACTATAGGATGGAGGCAACCAGAAGGTTTGAGGTAGAGAACAAAGTGGGATGGAAGACTGTGGATGTTTTAGTGGGGTTGCTCCCCATTGACAGCAACCCCTGGACGGTGGGACCCTTTATTTCTAATACACAAACAGTGATGTAAACCAATGTTACCTCAATAAAAATAATAATAAAAGAAAGAAATGAATAATAATATTTTTAAAATCAGACTATACCTTTTCCTGTGTCTAGAATCCCAGATTTCTAGCTACCTGATTGACAGTTTTATCTGGACCTTTCAACTCAGTAATTCTTCCTCCTACCTTCACCCCTCCCACAATAGAAAGTTGCTTCAACTGACTTTATGAACTGTACCACCATTTAAAGCCATTTATTTGAATCTTCAGAATAATTTTTCCCCTTACTCCTATGTGTAATCAGTTGTCATACTTCATACTTTCTACCCCTGTAGTATCTGAAATCCTCTTTACTCCTGTTGCCATCATCATGGATCATCTCACTATGTCTTGACGTTGTCATCTTGTAATTGTGAACAGTGACCTCTTAATTGGTTGATTCTTCTCTCTTCGTGCAAGTTAATCCTCTTGCCCGGACCTGTTCTTCCTTCCATAGTCTGGCACGGTGACTAACATCATCACTTGCCCAGGAACTTGAACACGAAAGCTGGTGATTCACAACTACTTTTTACCCCTCACCCCACTTCCCACTTATCTAGCCAACAGATATTTGATACCTACCATGTTCTGTCTATGTGCTAGGTGTTGTTATGCATTAATAAATAAACTGGAGATTGCCCCCACTAGAGTTAATTGAGAGAAACAGAAAATAACAACATATATAATTATTGTATTGTAATTATATGTTTCGATGGCTGCTACAAACTAGCTTAGGGTGAAGACTGAAGGCTCAAGCAAGGTATTTCATGACAGGATAGTGAGAAAAGGCCTCTGATACTTAAACTAAGCCCATGTCATGTTGATTCTAATTTCTGAATTTATCTAATCATTCCCTTCATCTTCATCCCAGGTGCCACTACTTTAGTCAAGTCTTTGTTTTCTCTTGCCTGAACAATTCATAATTGTCTCTAAACTGTCTCTCTGCTTTCAGTTAGACCCTTCTATTTTCATAACTCGTTCTTCTAGGGTAATTGTTCTAAAACTGAAAAATGTGATCATGTCTGAATGGCATCCAGACAGCACAGTTTAACAGCTAAGGTCATTCATGGATTCCTTGCCTATCTTTCCAGACTCAGATCTTTGTTTTGGCTCCGTATGCCTGAGACAAATTGAATCCTGTCGTTTTCTAAGTGTACGGTGTGTTCTCTCTCAACCCTGAATATATATACTTTGCTACGAATGACTTTTTCTCTCCTTCGTTCATGCATCTTTACATTTATCTACTAATAAGATGCCTCTCCATTTGGTAAGACTCAACTTAGTGATCACATTTTCTGTACAGTTTTAACTTTCCTTCTCTCTGTTTTCCAGCATCATATTATTGTATGTTTATTTATAATAATATGCTCTCTGATGTATTAGGTTTTTAAGATCAGAGACTTTTTCTTGCCCATTGTTTGCTTCTCTAGGAACGCCTCTACTCAATGCCTTTGCTATAAGTAATTTTCAATAAGTATATATTAGTTTCAAGTGTTTAGATTTTTCCATTTTCATTTTGACTTGGAATATTCCATTGTGAAGATGATTTGAATGCTGAAAAAAGTGCCGAGGACTCTAACTCACTTCACTGCACCAGTGGTTCCCAAATCTACATGAATTTCAGTCATATGAGTATATATTTTTTAGAAGATGTATTCCTTTGCCCCCACCCTCTCATCCCATTAACTAAGATTTCTATTTTAGGAAGAACCAGTAAATTTATACTTCCTATAAGACTCCAGTAATAATCCTGATGTATCCGCTCCTCAAGTATGTGTCTTGGTAACACTACAATAGCCTTTGTACTGTAAGGAAATGATAAATACTGCCATTTGTCACTATTCCCTCATTGGTCCTTAGCCAGTAATCTCAAAGAATCTATAAGCTTTTTTCTAAAGCTAATGCTCCAACACCCTAAGGTTGGAAGGAACTTGAGAAAATGTTGATTGTCTTGTTCAAATACTGTTACCAGACCAGTACCAGAAGTCTGGAAACAAGCAAAGTTCCTTATTTTCTCCAAGGTTGAAGAGGAAATAATTCTGTAAACTTTCTACTTTATGCTTGAATTCAACTCACTATGAACATCCTAAAACAGATTATTAAGCAGATAGTGACCATTTAGAAAAGGAAATGGTGAAAACCAGAAGCCACCATTAGTTAACTATGAAGTCTTGACAAACAATTTTGCTTCTCTTTTTTGAGGTATGTGCTAGTAGTAAATTCTCTACTTCTCATATAGAATGCCAGGGATAGAAGATTTTCCAACTTCAGTAAAGCATTCTACCGAGATTAATCAATACAATTAATAATGAACTGAAAGCAGTTTTTAAAACTCCCTATTAGTAGATCAAACTAAAGGAGACATTACTGGTTAAATGTTTTCAGTTTTTTACTTAACTTTCAATCAGACATTGGTAAATCAGTTTGATTAAACTGGATTCCATAGTGAACCCAATGACTAATTCTTTTCAAATTTCACATTTAATAAATTCAATGAATTGAGTTCCTCGTGCCCATCACATGCCCCATCTTGTTATACTTCCACTCATTACCAGTGATTAATAAGGGAGTAACTATAAATTGGCTAGTTTTGCATAAATCATAGGTTAAGAAACTGTGACTGTGGTTTAAAGAAGAATTTGTCTTTAAAAGAACTCTGAAATACTGAGTTGATAAAGGACTTCTAAAATGAGGATATTTTAAGAGCATTTTAATGACAGCCTCTAAGTGCTTTTAATAAAATGGAGACAGAAACTCTCAACTCCATTACAAACTAAAGAAGGTTTTAATATGATATCAGAAATTTGAAAGACTGTTAGTAGATACAGTGTAGCCAGTACCAAAATGAAAGTGTGATAAGAGCACTCTAGAGTAGGCATCAAAAAAAAAAAAAAAATACACAAAGACAACGTCACATTATCTTATAATAGTATTTCACAGTTATTTGAAAGACAGCAAAATGTGCTCTTGGAAGTGTGATTATCTGAGAGGAAATATTTTTTTATATCCAGGCTGATGTGAGAAGGTACTAGTCAAGTTAGAACTTAGAAAACCTATATTACCCATGTGGCCTTCCTAAAAAGTCTACTTGAAATTGTAATCTCACCAACCAAGGAAAGACCAAAAGTACTCATGAAATGAGATATCAAGGGATAAAAGAACTGGCAGTGAACATTTAATATAAAATTAAATCTTAATAACTATTGTCATTTTGATTACAAAACACATTGTAATCATAATTGTTAAGGGGAAATTACAGCATAAAAATAATAATTTCATGTAAGTAGAGGCAAAAATAGCAGCAACTTGCTACTAAAATTAGAGAATTGATGGTCAGAGGAAATAGTGTATATATAATATTGTGTAATTATAATTTTCTCAAACTCCATGAGAATCAATAGTTTTATCAAGAAATATGTATTTAAGTATATCACTTAAAGTCATGAATGAAACCAATAATTAAACTGAAAGCAGATGACATACTTTGTTTTATACCAGAGGAGGAGAAAAAAAGAGAAAGCAAGAACAGACCTTATAACAAAACATAGATAACAAAGTAAAATACAAAGAAGCAAAAACCAGAAAATGTAAATTACTGTTTTAGAAGATAGCAGAAAACTCATCTTTTCTAACAAAAATAATAAATTTGATGAACTCAGTACATAATAGAGGGGGGAAAATGCAACTTAGATCAGAAAAACTTATTTTCACATCAACAAGTGACTTGGGAAGTTTAAAGCTGAAAAAGATGTAAAGGCAAAAATTATGAAGGATTAAAACTATTCTATAAGAAGTAGTGTATCAATAATTGTTTTAAAATATTTTTATCATCTTGAATTTCTCTGTAACAACGTTGTATACACAATGAAGTTATACTGGGGAACCCCTTTGTAGGTATCAGATTCCCACAGGGAAAGTGCTGATTACCCTACTTTGAGTTACATGTTCATATTTAAAAGACATGATTTGGGTGGTAGGGATAGTTTCTAGATAAAGGAATGTGGAACAAGTATTGCAATGAAAAAAAAAAAAAAAGTATTGCAATGAACTGTTTACTGTTCCTGAACAATAAAAAACTGAAATAAGGAAACAAAGCTCAAAATATTTAAACAAACTGGAATCATTGATTCCGCTTAAGGCCATATTACAGCTATGATAAAAAAAATAGGTAAGCATGTGGCTCACTAATTAGCTTAGAGAGAATGTGTTGGCAGTGAGAGCAAGGTCCAGGCTCATTATCTTATGCTAAGATACTTATGCATTATCTTATACACAAGCCTTATGGTATGGTAGGGGTGGTGGAGATAAGAATTGGTAGGTTCCATGGTTTCTTTCCATCTCTAACCAACTGCCTCACAAATGGAAAGGGTGAAGTGTCAGAGAGAGAATAAAATAAAATCAGTAAAATGTGTAAGAATTATTAGAAAAACAGGTCTAGTGACTTATCAATACTGTAAAGTTTATAAATGAAAGAAAGCATATTTTGTGTTTGCAATTTTTTTAGGGTGCTTTCTTAGAAATCTAGAGTCACAATTGGTCATTATGCATGTGAATTGAATGAGAAAGGGAAGGAGGAAAGAGTGTGTATGCAGCTTTCTTTATAGGCTGCTGCTCTGTTGCTCTGGGGAAATTTTTCATAGATTTACATTTGGTAAATATACATCCAAAAAAAGATATGTATAAAAAAATTGGAATGCCAGCTGACTAAATCAACTCACAAAAACTTAAGTTTAAAGTAAGATATTTTCCACAATAATTTTAAAATATGATGTTTACTGGAAGGAAAGTCCAGAGAATTACCACAGATGAAGTGTGAGTGTATTTCTCCCACTTGTAAATGAGCTCTTATTTCCTACAGTGTATATTCTGGTCCACAATGAGTCATTTTCAACATGTTTCAGTTTAACTCCTAATACATTTTTAAACTTGGCAGGCATATTTAGATGAACATTACTTCCAGTTTTAGAGACTGCTCCTAAATTATACTTCAGTATTACAGTCATCATGAAAAGTCCTTTCAGTAAAAAGGAAACAGGTTTGATTGGAAGTGTATGTTTTAGAGAAAAAAATGTCTACCACTGAATAAAAATCAGTTCAACTTTTAAAAATTTAGTTACTATATAAACCCTCAACATTATCTTAAAAAGTTGTAGTTATCAAGGCCCTTTTATTGATAGAAGATACATGAAATTTATGATTTATCGCTGATAATAGAGCTTATATTTGTTGGTCTCATACTATGCTTGGCATTAAGTTTTTAGTGTCTAAATAGTAGGTAGTAGTTGAGTTTCTGAAAGAATTAATCAAGCTTTGTTTCTGTTGTACATGGAGCCTCGGACATTTCTGGACATAAAACTGTGGTTACATGTGTTTGTGGAAGCTAATGGCTTTGTGGAGAATTTTATATTTTGCCAACTCTTGATGGCTAATTAACATTTACAAATTTATGAGCCTTCAGAATCTTCTTCAGATGTCAGTGGACCAATCTCTCCATTGTTACTGTTGTAATATTCTTTATTATAATTTTTAATTTCTCCCTTATTATTTTTGACACTTTAAAAGTTCCCAAAAGCTTAGAGTTGGGAAAAATATGAAGATCACTAAAAATGTTTTTACTTTGCAAATGAAGAAATAAATCTTAAAAAAAAAAAAAAGAAACCTAAGGAGGTTATATGATATTCCCTCTGTCATACTGTTATTAGGAGCAAAACTAGACATAGCTATCTGTTTCTTTGTTCCTATTACACTTGTTCATTCTGCCACACAATATAACTATGATGTGATAGAAGCAAAATACTATGATATTAAATAACATCAGTAGGTATAATTCTGCTCTTCAATATATATTAAAAACAAAATTCAGGATACTAAATTAATGTATTCTCCTGCATTTGCCATTATAAAATACCACAAGCTTGGCTACTTAGAACAATAGAAATATATTCTCTCAGAGTTTTGAAGGCCAGAAGTCTGAAACCAGTGTATCTGCAGGAGCTATACACTTTCTAAAAGCTCTAGGGACAGTCTGTTCCTTGCTTTTTCCATCTTCTGGGAGCTCTAAGGATTTTCTGGCTTCCCTGATTGAGAGCACATACTTCATTCTGTCTCTGACGTCACATGACCACCTCCTTTGTTTCTCTCAGGATACGTGTGATTGCATTTAAGGCCCACCACGAATAATCCAGGACAGGCTCTTCCTCTCAGAATAGTTATTAACTTAATCACATCTGCAAAGACCTTCTCCAAATAAAGTAATATTCAGGGCTTTAGGGATTAAGACATGGACTTGAGTTTGGGAAGTAAACACCGTTCTACCCACATACATGCCTTGTGTCAGCCATTTGAGTTAGTATTTATTCAGTTCGTTCAGTAGGAGTAACATTCTATTTTTAAATTGTCCAACTAAAATGTTTCTGGTGTCTGCTAATTTTAGGAGTTATTAAAATTTCTATAAGGTTGGATTACCTTTTCAACCTACTAATGTGTCAATTAGCAAATTAGTAGCTCTTGAATACATGGTACCTTAAAGATTCTAGACTTTGTCCATTTAATGTATGATATATGTTTATTATGAATTAATAGTCATCTTTCATGACTTTCAGTAAGTATCTTAGGACATAATGATAGTGACAGTATGGATTAGAGAAACAGAATTGGACATTTTTAGCAGACATGGTATAAATATCTGGACCATCTAATTGCTTTTCTCTCTAAGCAGTTAAATGTTTTATTATATTTGAAATTCTTTAAGATCATAAGTGATTTAATAATATGACTATTTCATGTTTTATTTTTATTCCATTTTTTTCATTCAGCAAAAATGATTATGTGAAGGTAGTCTTTATTTTATTTCTTAAAGAAGCATAACCAATATATTGTTTACATCTTCACAAAATTCACTAAAATTTAATGCAATTTTAAGTTCTTAATAAGTGTTACCTGTTATTTATTGTCACATTCAGTTAATTTTTTAAGGAAGACATATCTGTTCTCTTTTCAGCATTATAAAGGTAAATAATTAGGTGCAGTTTCTAGTTCTGGTAAAACTATTTTGTGTAGATGAATAATTTCATAATTACAAAGCTCTCTAAAGGATGGCTCTGTCCTCAACCTAGAATTGATTTTAATTGTTTGTAATATATACTGTTAGAATTTACCTTGCCTTTTTAAATAAGTTGTTAAAGCTATATCCGTATGCTTTTTAAATAAAGCATGTTTCAAAACTTAAAGGTAATGAGTATTCATTGTATAAATGAAAAGTCTATGTTTATTAAAAAGTAGGAAATGAGTTAATGTATCTTCAGATAGCCAAATATAGTATTAGTGTACCTACTATTAGATTCAGGTGTTTGATTCAATACTAACTAGATTATTCATAGATAAGCTAGATTATTCATAGATATTCTCAATGTAATTATCTCCATCATTTCTAAAATACTTATTCAGGGTTACAGAATTGAAACGTGTCCCAAAGAATATACCTTCCTGCCTCCTGGCAAGCGTGAACCCTGGCCATTCTAGTCAGATTAGACCCTGCATTTATAAATCTGTAAAGCAACTTATGTGAATGAATGACCAAAAACAAAGAAAATTAACTTTGAAATATTTTTTAAAGTAGCTTAAAAGAAAATCAAGGTATTAATAGACTGTAATTTTTGAGAATGTAATGTTCTGCATGTTATCAATAACCATGCAACGTAACTATTCTTATCCATTTGTCTTTTGCCACTAGTTAAACAGTACATTTGATCCAGAAGTGTACCAGATGTTTAAATAGGAATGTGTGTTGTGAAATTCAGTCATTGCATATAATAAACAGAGATTTTTGTTTTAGCCCATAATATTAGCACTTGTACAACTTCACATGGAAATGTGAATTTGTGCCCCCCAAATTATGTAAATGATTAGCAAATCAATAAAATCTGAGGGGGAAGAAGTAATAGCACTTGTAAATTCTCTACAGTGCTGATCTATCTTTTTGAAAATTAAAACTGTGAACTCAGTGTTTCAAAAGTAAACAATTTGTTAGCCAGTTTCCCATGTTGCTAGCTGCTGTATACAGTGTGTGGTATATGTTCCATATATAATATAACTATAACATATCTTTTCATTATAGCCTCTACCCCTTCCTTGTCACTATCCATAATTGCCTTGTTTTAGTATCCCACTTACAAGAAATACATAACTTTTGATTGCTTTTCTGTAGGCTTCTGTACCAGTTTTTATGCCACGAATTTTAGGCAGTTGTACGCTTACAAAGTATGAGTAGGTTTCTGGCTCCTTAGACCATCTGTGATGATAGCACTTGAGCAGTATTACATTAAACGTCTCAAGCTTTTTCAATAAAAGGAATGGCAGTAATAATTCTCAGGGTTCATTTGGATTGAACTTTGAAAAAAGGTATCTTATCTTTTTAAAATGAATTTATAAAAGCTAAAATTTAATTTTATAAACACTTGTATTTTTAATTGAATGTATGTCTGGTAGATGTTATATATTTGATTCTACATCATTGGACATAAAATAAAATTTCATTTAGTTCGGCTCATTCTCCTTCACTATTTTATAAGAGAACTTAATGAAAGTTAGTGCTATAATGGCCTATTCCCTATGAAAATTGAGTCCCCTTAGCCCATGTCTGTGAACTGTTCTCAGCTTCCCATAATTCATGAATGAGGGGATTGGCTGAAGGTTTTCTTTTGTCAGTTCCAAATGTTTAGCATTACTTGTCTTATTTCCTTTTATTGCAAATGAACTTTTATAATATTATGAACTCTGCACTTTACTATATATAGCAAAAGGCAAAAGACTAATATATATCTCTCTCCATGGTTTCAGAGTATTTTGTGGAAAAAAATAAGTTATGCTGTGCTCAAATTTCTCTTTGGTGGATTTTGGACTATGACAAGAGCATAGTTTAAAGAAGCATTGGGTGTGATCGTTTAGAGGATGTGGTACATGAAGCAAACAAACATTTGAAGTATGAATTCTGATATATATATCATACATTTTCATATAAAAACTTTATAAACCTGGATCTAGGATGGGGACAAAAGAGTTGTTCAGGAAATATCAGATAATTTAGTCAGCTGATCTGGAGCATACAAATAGATAGGAGATAGTTCCATATTTTGATAGGCCTAATGCCACCATAAAGAGCCTCAGTGAGTAATGAAAGGCAACATAATAAAAAAGTCTCATTTTAGATGATTTTGTAGTTGTATATATTTGTATTTATCAATGTATTTGAAAACACCCTGAGTAGGAGTGCCTAAAGCCCAGGTGTAAGAGGTAACAATGGCCGAAATTGGTATAATGGCATGGTGTAAATGAGAAAATTGATTTTAAAAATAAAACTGTGGTCGGTGAGTGGTGGAGGTTTTTCTACCCTTCTCTCTATTCACCCCACTTTCCCAGAGAAAATAAATTTCTGATATGTTTGGATCATATGCCAAAACATACTTTGGGTCATATTTCAAGTTGGGTGGTCTCTAGCTTAAAAAACACAATCATGAATACAGCTTGCCCTTCCATTTCTTCTTTTCCTGTAACTGGAAAAACAGGGTTGGAATTCACTTTCACCTATTTTCAGTTCTCTGCAGTATATGGACTCTAAGGTATTTAGTGTCCAGGAACTAGCCAATGTGAGAATGGGATTGAGGTTTAACCGTTATCCTATCACATACTCCATCCTCATTAACCAGGGACTTCTGAATTGAGATTTTTACTATCTGCTGAGCTATTAGCAGAGTCATAATTTCCCAATTGCTGCTGGCCCCTTAGCATCATGACAAAGTACACTTGTTTTAATGGAGTATTTAGATATTTCTTGAATTTCCCCAAATATCATCTAATGGCATCCAATCCTATTATTTCCATAATTGAGTAGATCTTACAGTCTATACTTGTTAGGGGCAATATATGTTTAAGATTACTGTTTGTGATAGTGGATTGCCTGGCTATAATGCTGGTTCCTTTGTTACTAGGCATGTGACTTTCGAGAAGTTATTAACTTCTACTTCCAAGTTCTCTCATCTATTGAAAAAAAGATAATAGTTATAACTTGACACAATTGTAAGAATTAAATGGATATTTGATAGTTTGTCCTATAATAAACATGAAATATTAACTACTGTGGTTATTACAGGATTCAGTGACTGACTAAATTTGAAAGTGTCCTGGAGAATTATCAGTGATTCCTACAAAATGTTCTGAGTAGTTGAGAAAGACTTTAAGAAAGCAGAGTGATTAAGTAATTCATGGGTGAACAAAGATTATAGTTTTGATTCAGGTCTTTTGCTTGAAGTTCTAGAGCACAATCGTGTAAAAATATAGTGGATAAATGGGAATAAAGACCTCAAGCTGGGAGAAATACGAGGCCTAGAAATGAAGATTTGGGATAGTTCTACATTATCATAGTAAGAACTTTGAAATTTTGGAAGGGTTTTAGTGCTATTTTCTGTGGTTTTGACACTGTGCTAAAATTTTTGAGGTTTTTTTTTACTTCTTCAGTTAATTTTAGTCTCAATTTTTATTTCTCACAAATACAATTTTTTCCACTGATGAAATTAAGTCTGAAGTAGGTTGTTTTCTTACAGTGTCATAGCTGGAATTTATAAATACACTAAAATAATAAATAATCTTAGCAAGATTGCAGAATAGAAGTTCATTATGAAAAGTCAATTTTATTTGTACATATTAGCAAAATGTATTTGAAAAATAGAAATTAAAAGTTTTTTAGCTTCAAGATAGTAAATAGATGAAATTAACAAAATTTAAAACAAGTACAAAGCTATACATTGATAATTAGTAAGTTGCTGAAAAATGTAAGATAGACTGAATTAAGTGGAGAGATACTATGTTCAAAAATTAGAATACTATTGCTCAAGTATCAATCGTTCCCAATCTGACTAATTGATTCACTGCAATCCTGATAGAAGGCCCAAAAGTGTGGAGGGGTGCTATGTAGAAAATATAGCTAAACTGGAAATTCAGCTGGCCCAGAATATCCAGAACAATTTTCAGGATGGTTGAATATTGCTGTGATAATTAAATAATAAATTAAAATTTTCATATCCATATGCAAAAAGCTAAAATTTAACCCAAAGAAAACAAAAATTAATTTGCGTTCAAAGATCTACATATAAAAACTAAAACTAGAAAAAAAACAAAGAAAATCATAGTAACTTTGGATTAATCAAGATTGCATAAATAGAACACAAACAGCATGAGTCATAAAGAAAAAACTTGTTAAATTGGGTTTCATAAAATTAAAAGAGAATTTTACTCTTCTGAGAAGAAAGGAAAAGACAAGTCACAGACTTGGAGAATATCTTTGCCAAACATATATCTAATAAAGGACTTAGAGCTCTTACAACTTAGGAAGAAGGAATATTTCTGAATTGAAAAAATAACAAGGGTTTCAGTAGACATTTCACACACACACAAAGAGCAACTGTCCAAAGAAACAAAAGATGCTTAATATCCTTAGTCATCAGGAAAATGAGAAATAAAATCACTATTGGATATCACTGTGACCATCAGAATGCCTAGATTTTAGAGCACTGAGATATCCAGATGTTGGCAAGTTATGGATCAAATGACTGCTTATACATTGCTGGCCCGAATGCATCATATATAGTCACTTTGGAAATAGGCAGTTTCTTACAAAGATAACAAGCATGCAGTTACTATATGATTCAGCAATCCTATTTCTCATTATGTCGCCAAAAGAAATAAAATATATGTCTACTTAGAACTTGTATGTAAATGTCTATAGCAGCTTTATTCATAAAGACCCCAAACTGAAAATAACCCAAATGTGCATCAGCTAGTGGATGAAAGTGTTAATTTTGGAATATACATATGGAATACTATTCAACAATAAAAAACAATCTGGTCATGCTTGCAACAACATGGATGATGAATCTTTTTGAAAAATATGTTGAATGAAGGAAGGCAGAGACAAAAGACTACATATTAAGTGCTTCCATTTATGGAACATTTTAGAATAGGTAAACTAATGACACATCAAATCACTGGTTGCAGGAGCCAGAAGTAGGATGAACGAATTAATTTCAAGCAGAACAGAGAACTGAGGGGAATGTTGAAAATGTTCTGATTCTTGATATGTCATGTTTACATGACTGTAAACATTTCTCAGTACTCAGAGACTTGTACATTTTAGTTGGTGAATTTTATCTATGTAAATTATCTCTTTAATAAAGCTGATTTTCTTTAATGAAAAAAAATATGTAGCCAGTGGGTGTTGTGCCAATATTCAAAACTCTGTAATTTTACAACAGGTGCAAGGGTTAGAAACAGGAATTATTGAAAGTTTAAGATCTCCATTTTCAGATGACTAGTGGAGCTGGCAGTTAGCTGAAAAGGGGTTAAATTGCTAAGAGGCAAAAACTGTAAACAAATAGGAAAGGGAGAAAGGTATTTAGCTGAAAGAAAAGCAAAGTTAGAGGAAAGTTGAGCTTTTTATCTTCTAGGGTCCAAAAAGCTAAGCGTGTTTGTGAGCAGAGAAGAGTCACTTTGAAAGGGCAAGTTTGAAAATGTAATCAAGAAGTGACAATTGAGAAATTTAAAGTGTTTGAGTATCAAGAGATCAGGTGGAAAACTGATCTTTTGAATCTGAGAAGGAACATTCTTAGAGATGGGAGTATAGGAAAGAAGGAAAATTAGGGTATATAGAGGTTTTAGGGAGAAGAAGGAATTGAAAGAAAATTTGCAGATAGTGATCTTAGTAAAGAACTCATAAAAAAATGCAAAAGAGTCTGAATGATCTGAGAGTCTTAATAGAAAAGAGTAATTTTTGGAACAATCGCTGTGTAATATGTAATAGTCTGTAATAGATTTGAATAAATTTATTCCAAGCAGCAGTAAGAACCAGCTCATGAACTTGATCAGCACACTCTTACTAATGTTCCATAGCTTTGTTCATTCAAATCAGAGCTGACAATTCAAATTAGAGGCAGATGAAATTCACCTTTTTTTGGTAGGGCCTGTAAACTAAAAATGATTTATATTTTTTTTAATTATTAGGAGAAACTCAAAAAGAGAACATGTCATGGTACATGAAACTCTAATAATTGTGTCCATGAAATTTTATTAAGAACTCAGCCATACTCATTTATTTACGTGCAGTCTGCACCTGTTTTCATGCTACCATTGCACAGTTGAGTTGTTGAATCAGAGAGAGGCTTTACAGCCCACAAAACCTAAAATTCTTACTCTCAAAAAAGGTTTTAAGTAAGTAAAATTTTTATTCTCTGACCCTTCATAGAAAATATTTGCTGAATCCTTTCTAAAGCTTTTATATCAGCCTTTCCACAGTTTCATTTAAGTAGCAGCCACTATTATCCATCTACTTCTCTACAGTCATTTAGAATCTGAGTAGGTAGGTCTCCACTTATAGATGATTCAGATAATTTCCTGTTTTTTTAATAGGAATTTTAATTTTGTTTTTAAAATTCCTATGTTTTAAATAATTAGAGCATCATATGTCATAGGAAAGCAAAGGAAACATGATGAGTCATCTTGGTTGGAGTTGAAAAATGGAACCGGTTGGCCAGGAAAGCATTAAGATCACCTGTCATTTTCCACATAGTTGACTTTAGGGGAAGAGAAGACCTTGACAATCTTGATACTTGATTTTATTCAACAAAAACACAAGTGATGTGTACTGTCCCAGCCTGGGTTTAAGCATTTTATTAATATTAACTTAGTCTTCATAACATGATGAGATCATTACCCCCATTTTTAGATATGGAAACTGAGATACCTGATTAGAAGGGATTGATTTGGAATTTGAAACCACATAGCCTGGCTTTAGAATCCTTGTTTAGTGCCTCCCTGGTGGGGCAGTGGGTTGAGCGCCACACTGTTAAGCATCATGGCACAGCAGCGCAAGTTCCATCCTCAGTCAGGGAGAGGACCCACATGCAGCAGACCTCTCCTGACTCATCTGCTGCTCCTCTCAGCAGTGTATTTCAGTCAGTTTGCCTGTTCTGCTCCCTACTTTGTCTCTGGTGAATCCTCTCACTTCCTGCAACTCTGGCCTATACCCCACCACTTGTATGCATAAATAAATAAATCTTTAAAAAAATAGAATTCTTGTTTAATTTAGTTACTTGTAAATATTTAAAATTACTCTTTGTAAAAGAATACTTCATCTTCACGTCATGAACTTTCTAAATCAGTTTAGGCAGTTTTTAGTTTCCCACAACACATTCGTTCAAAGCTTGTTACCCTCTTTCACTGCCTTAAAACTTACAGGTACTTTCACTGGCTCTTCATCTTTTGCCACAAGTATTCATCCAAATAAAAATTTTGTTTCTCAATTTGTTCTTTTGGTGTGTTTAGGAAAAATATCAGAAGAAAAGTGGGACCCAAGAAAAGGTTCAAGAAGACATTTTTTTCAAAATAATAATGTTAAGATATTAAAATGTTTGGTTCTTTTCATTCAATTAATACTTACTGAGTTTTCTCAGTTAGGTACTTTATTATTTCATCTTTATTCTGACATATTTATCACTATAAAAAAGATAGTTAAATAAATACCTATTTACATAGTCATTCTGGAATTTTATGAGCTTTTCATTTGATAGAGAACCATAGAAAATAAAAATATGATCATAATAGGATATGTATTAACTGTACTATCTAATATTTTTAATAACTACCTGTTTAAAACTCCCAAGGTAGGGCCTCCCCGGTGGCGCAGTTGGTTGAGCAACACACTATGAGGCAAACCGCAACCACTGCAGTACGAGTTCGATCCCTGCTGCCGGCCAGGGGAGGGACCCACATGGCACAGCAGACCTCTCCTGCTGTGCCCGCTGCTCCCCTCAGCAGTGTACTTCCGTTGATCTGCCTGTTCTGCTCCCGCTCTCTGTGGTGAATCCTCTCACCCCCCACACCTCTGGCCTGTACGCCAGTGCTTGTACGCATAAATAAATAAATCTTTAAAAAAATAAAATAAAATAAAATAAATAAAACTCCCAAGGTAGTATTTTACAGAAAACTAATAAGTAGTTATTTGATCCATTAAGTCTAATGAGAGAAATTTAGAGATAGGGAAGTAGACCTAACAAAGTGACTTAATGCTTACTGTGTTATATTTTTCTTCATTTCTATTTTATACCCTCACGATTGACTTCATTACACTCTGTGGGTTGCACTTACACCCTAAAATTTTGTGTGTATTTGGAAAACTTTAACTCATTATAGAACTTAGATATATCCCATCATATCATGCTCATTTTGCTCCTTTTTTTGCATTTCTGTCTTTAAAATGTTTTTAGAATGTTGTCATGTCTCTTACCAACTTAGTCATTAGTCAAACAACATTTTTAGAAACTTGAATCTTTCTTGTAGCTCAGTCATCCCTATCCTGTAATCATTTGGGTTTCTCTTTCCTTCACTCCCTATAATTTGTTTCCATCTTATACTGACACCTAAGCCTGGAAAGATCATCTTAATTCACTGATTCTGTTGTGCTTCAGAAAAGACTATCCATCATTTACCTTTGATAGATACGTCAAGTGTTTTCTATTCTGGTCTGAACTTATTTAGTAATTTAAATATTATAATGCCTGAATGCTTAATATAACTCCATTCATGCAATAAAGATTTGTTAAATACTTATATCAGGTGATATACTAGGTTCTGGAAATCCAAAGCATATTAAATGAAATGTTTGGACATGATTAACTTACATTAAATTGTGTAAGGCACTGTTGTGAGCATTTTATTCATCATCTCATTTTATTATCCAGAACTGAGATCAATCTTTCCTCAAATATCTTCATTCAGAAGGTCTAAGATATAGTCATGGCATCTAGAGTTCTTAGAAGTTCCACAAGTTGTTCTGGTAGTCATCCTCACCCAGTTGGGCTAGGTAAATCAAGCTTAAGTCATCACCAGCCTTAGAAAAGAACTAAGTATTTTAATGACCCAACTCTACTAGCAAGCAGTGTCAGTTTGAAATCCAGACTCTGGTTGCTGGAGCCCTATTCGAGAGTTTCCTAGAGTCCCTGTGGAATTCTTATTATACATTGTATCAGTAGTACACTGATTAGTGCAGGTTCAGATTAATAGTGCTTACCAGTTAATAGAAAGTTAAATTACTTTTACCTATCTTTTGCCTTATATTTTATATGTAATAAGTTGCCTTATATAGTACTTAGCAATAGCATATTAATTTTCTTTCTTTGAGATCTATTATGGAAAAATCAGACAGAACCATGAATAGCCTTCATTCTGCACTTGACACTGTTCTTCATAAAAGCATCTCCCTAAAGTGTTTTTTCTTCTCGAGTTTTTTAAAGACTATTTTTAGAGCAATTTTAAATCATAGCAAAATTGAGAGGAAAGTACAGAGATCTTAGGGCTTTTTTAGATTAGTTTTATATATTCTATATCTTTTTCTTTATGGTAGCCCAACACTCAGGTATATTTTGAAAGCAGCATGAAATAATTTTGAGTGTTGTGAAGTACTGATATAATCAGTAATCTTGGTTTAGAGGATGATTCAAGCTGAATTTTAAGTGTTAGTTATCATGTTGCCACAAAAGGGAAAACAACTACCCATTCAAACACTGTTACAAAATGTTTTACTCTAATTTTATCTCATGCATGCTTTGATTTATTTTAAGGCAACATTCCTTTTCTTATATTTGTTTCACTTAACTACTTTTATCTTCACATACCTGCAGTACCTATTTTTTCCCTTTATAAGATGGCCAACTATTATAATACTTTGTTTATTTTATTAATGACATTATATATTTTATTTGATCATGATATATAGATGCATTGAATTACTCTAAATGCGTGCTTGAAATTCTTATAAATCCATAGTACAGTTGTTAAACATACTCAGCGTTTTTAACTCAGCAAAAAAAAAAAATATCTCACATTCATTTAAGAATTAGCTTGTAAGCCAAAAATGACAGATGTCGTATTACAGCTGAGAAGTAAACTGGTTGAAGAAATCATCTAAATGACGGAAACATTTGGACAAATACCCAAATGCCTTTTAAATTCCTTTCTCTTGTCTTATAGTAAGATGTAATATTGAAGGTGGTTTTATATACTTTCTCTACCTGTCTTCGTTACAGTTTAGTAAACTTTACTATTGAAAGGGAAAGACCAGAGTTGCTAGATCTCTGCTTCTCCATAGTTTTATATTTATATTTTTATAATTCAGTATTTCTCCCTGCTAATTTTCCTGAAAATGGTTTTGATTCATTATCTAAGTATATAATTTAAATTTTTGTAATGTTGAAATAAAAAGGTTAAACAGAACAGTTGATAGAATAATAGGTATCAGTGTTGCACCAAAGTAAAATTTCTAAGATTCTACTTTATTGTCGATGAAAAAGTAATTTGAGTTATATTCCCTAATATCTAATAATTGTTCTAAATACATCTTCTTCCTCCACAGGTTTCAGCATATTCTTATCATATAGGAATCATATAAGAATACAGCATATTCTTATCAGTAAATTTCTGTCATTACATGCAGTGATTCTAAGTTAAAAAACAAATACATCCCACTAATCAGATGTATTACAATAGTAACAGGATATTTTGCTCTCTCTCCTTTCCAACTATTATATATAAATTGATATAACTAAAGAATATAACCATCATATTAAATAATAAAGATATAGTGATATGTGATGTGAAAAAGATATTTTTAAACAAATATATATAGATTTTCACAATCTGCCTTCTAAAATTCAGTTCGAAGCTGTAGTATTAACTTAAATACATGTAAATGTGTACATAAATAGGCAATAATTTGATGGATTGATAAGTACATTAATCTACTTAAAAATATTTTGGTTTGTTTGCTTTATTAAAGTGAGCAAGTTGGATGGGCCTCCCTGGTGGTGCAGCGGGTTGAGACCTGCTCTGTGAAGCATCTGCTGCACAGGAGCACGAGTTCAATCCCCAGCCAAGGAGGGGACCCACATGGCATAGCAGACCTCTCCTGCCTTGCCTGCTGCTCCCCACAGCAGTGTATTTCAGTAGATCTGCCTGTTCTGCTCCCCACTCTGTCTCTGGTGAATTCTTTCACCTCCCGTGACTCTGGCCTGTACCCCAGCTCTTGGATGATAAATAAATCTTTAAAAAAGAAAAAAAATTAACAGGTTAGAAATTGTAGATTGGCAATGTTATAGTAGGTGCGCTTATTTCTGGATACAGGGTCTTTTGGGTTTTTTTTCCCAAAGATTTATTTATGTACACAACCACTAGGGTACAGGTCAGAGATGCAGGGGGTGAGAGGATCCACCAGAGACAGCATGGGGAACAGACTAGGCAGATAGACTGAAATACTCAGCTGAGGGGATCAGCGGGTGAGGCAGAAAGGGCTGCTACACCATATGAATCACCCCTGGTGTCGGCAGTGATCAAACTTGTGCAGCAGTGGCTGTGGTTTGTTTCATAGTGCATTGCTTAACCCATTGCGCCACCAGGGAGACCCCACAATGTTTATAGAATATAAGAAAAGTTACCTATCAAAGACTTAACTAGCCACTGATATTAGTGATAAGTATATCATCGCTTATTTGACTAATATACATTGTTATGAGAAGTGAAATACATCTCAGCCAGAATTAAAGTACTTAATTTTTCATTTTTAATTGCCAATATCAATAAATCTTAATTGTTCTTACTAAAATTATTTTTAACTCACACACACCGTGTAATATAAAAACAACTAACTTCTTCTCCAACCTTCCTTTTCCCAGATAATCTTTGCCTCCATGATATCTATGTGTTTAGTTGTCCTACACACAGAGGAATGCCTTCATAACTGCTACACTGCCTTCCAAATTGGACAGTTCTTAAAACGTTTTTTTGTTGTTTGTTTAATTGAAGTAGCATTGCTTTATAACATTCTACAAGATTGATGCGTGCATTATTGAAAATAAACATGTGTATTTAAAATGCCTTAATGGATTATACTAAAGTGAAATAAATCAGGGGAAAGACAAATACTAGATCATTTCACTCATATGTGGAATCGAGAGTAACAAAACAGTAGAACAGACAAAACTAAATCAAAACAAATCCTAGAAATTTGACTGCCGAATGATGATTATTAGAAAGGGAGGGTGAAGTAGGGAGCAAAGGGGAGAGGAGGCCCCTGGTTATGGGAAATTACTGTGGGTGTTTTAATAGTAGGTATGGTGTGATACGTCAATCCCTTGTATAACCAATGTTATCCAATAAAAATATATAAAAAAAATAGTTTGAGGCAAAAAGAAAAAAAAAGTCAATGAAAGGACTACTTCCCTTCCTGGTTATTATAGTCCTCTCATCTCTGAGTACAGTATTTTTGGGTATTTTGCTTTAGAATACTGATCCATCACACAAATTTAGATAACTGGGTTCAGAATAAATATCCAGGTTTAGTATTGTGGAGACCACAAGCATTTTGGAGACAAAACTCAAAAATGAGTTGTTGTTTCTAATTGGAATACAAAACTGAAATTAAACAAAAAGTTAATAATTATATAGGTCTTTTACATTCTCTTGCAATGATAACCTTGCTGTTAGAGTTGCAAGTAAGCCATATACATTGCTTGGTTTAATACTTCCTCGTAACAATTCAAATTTTGACCATAGTGTTTGTAAAGAATGTTGATGTGAAAATCTATTGTTATTTAATGTTGTATCCAGTGGTTTTATGCATATGAATTCTCCCAATTCCAAGAATTGAATGTCATCTTGATGTCTCTCCTGTGATTATTCTCAGCATTGTTGGACCTACTGTGCTTCCTAGAGTTTAATTGTCATAGCCTGAGATAAACTTATTTGTAGCTCCCAGTATGATAACCAATTTTTACCTTTTAACATATTTTCTCTTGGTATTCTGGCCCCTAAATCTGTTGCAGTGAGTATTCCTTCAGAGCAAACTATCCATTTGGAGCTTCACATTACTTATTTTGAAGAACTATGTGATATATGGAACCTTATGGAAACAGAAAACTCAGGGACAAATATAGCATAAAGATTAATCTAGCCAAATTTGGGGCCAGGGATAAGAAGGTTGTAAAGGTAGTTAGTGATTCTGTTTCTACTTTATAGAAAATTTGACCTCTTGAGGTTATTATGCTGAATTAAAAATGTCAAATATAAAGTTATTAATGTATGAATAACAATGAGTTCAGGTAAAATGTTCACACTAAGAGGATAAGATGTAAAATTTAAGTCAGTAAATTAAGATGAGACAGACAAAACAGGTAAGAAGGAGTTACCTGAAACCACACGCCTGTCATCCATTGCTTGCTTGCTGGAACAATGTTTTCACAGTTCACTTTTGCAAGTTAAAATGATAATTATTACACAAACATAGTGATTTGACTCAGATTCTTTTACTGCATAAACAACATGAGAATATATTAGTCCTTTAAAATTATCACTTGGTGTATGCAAGTGTCAATTTATTAAATTTAGCATTCTCAAATTTCTAGAATATGGCTATTGTTACTTAAGTTTTCAATATAAGGAAAAAATGATGGTGTTAAACATAACTTTCATTTGTCATATATAATGAATAACAAGTGAAGTTAAAAGCTAAGTCTTTAATTCCCAATTTGAAGTTGACATTTATCTCAGAATTGGCCACATTGTTACGAATCCATAAAAAGACTTTGTAGTTTAATCTTTTCAAAACAAATATTTTAAAAATCAATATCACACTGTTAGTAAATTAATCCAGAATTTATTTCAGTAATGTGGTATATTGTGTCACATAGTTTAGCATACACAATAGGTACTGATTTCACACATGTTTTGTATATTTGTATTTATTCATATAACAACTTACCCCAGGAGGTGCAAGGACATTTTCATACCAATAAAATGCTGAATCAATAAATATTTGAGTAAAATAATTTTTTTACTGCATATCCACATTAATGGGCATAATCAAAACAGAGACAGTGATAAGGTTTAAAAGAATGTAGAGGAATTGGCACCCTCTTGATTACTGGTTAACACATAAAATAGTTCAGCGACATTAGAAAGCAGTTTTGTCATTCCTCAAGAAGTTAAAAAGAGTGACTTCCCTAGATATATAACCAAGAGAAATGAAAACATCTTTATATAAAACCTTTTATATAAATGATCATAGCAGTGTTATTTACCGTAGTCAAGAATTAGAAACTGCCCAAATGTTCATCAACTGAAAAGAAACAAAAGTTGGTATATCCATACAGTGGAATATTAGTCTGCCATAGACAGGAATGAAGTACTGATTCCTGCTAACATATGAAGAAACCTTGTAAGCATGAAAAGGCCACAAATTATATGATTCTACTTAAATGTCCAAAGTAAGTAAATTCCATCAAGGCAGAAAGTAGATTTCTGGTTGCCAGGGCCTGGGAGAGAGAATGGGAGGTGGCAACTATCAATCTTTTTGATTGATAGAAATCTTTCTTAATTAGATAATAGTAATACATAACTTTGTAAATATACTGCGTACTATGAAAAATGAACAGTACACTGTGAAAAGATGAACAATACAATATTGGTATTGTCTCAAAAATTTATCAGTGTGTGCTTGTCCATTTAAAAAAAAGTATTCTTAAATAAAATTATAAGAAGTGTGTGTGTGTGTGTGAGAGAGAGAGAGAGAGAGAGAGAGAGAGAGAGAGAAGTGGCAGGACACATAAGCTGACATCTAGCTTAAGACCTCACTATATATTGAGTAATATGTTCCGGTATACAATATACATTGAATGGGACCTCCAGCAGTATGATTGTGAGGTGCTTTTACCAGAATAAGAATGCCAAGAGTGAAGTAACCTGTCAGATATTTTATGTGTACCTTCTCTGACTATAAGAATGGTATTCTTATTGTCATTTACAAGAGCGAAATGACCTTTAAAAATATTTGAACATTTATCTGACTTCAAAAATGTCGGTTAAGAATTTCATATAGTAGCAAGAATATCATTGCTGTAGAGTCAAGTCTAACTGGATTTGCGACTCAACCTGACACTTACTAGTGGTTTCTTCTTGTTTAAGAAATTATTTGACATTTGAGTTTCAGGTTTCTCATCTGCATAATATACAAGGGATTGTTGTAAGAATTAGATACAATGAATAGAACAGACTGTGCTCTCTTCTTCCCTGCTCTCCATATACTCTTTATTTCTTCTCTCTAAAATATTTTCCATCCCATACCTCCTCCTGCTTTACACATACATTTGCCATAAAGATTGAGTTCTCCTTTCTGTATGTTCCCACTGAACCTAAGGAGTACTAAAGCAGTTCACCATACTCTCTTAAATTTCATTGTTTATTTTCCTGTCTCTTACCTGCACCCCTAAACTAAGTTCTTCAAAGGGAAAAAAATATTTACCATTGTATACACACCTACCTAGCCTAGTAACTAGCTCAATAAGTATTTGCACAGATGAATTTTAATAACATATCTTGCATTAGACTGGGTTCATGAGAATATTTTTACTAGTTATACCAATGGAATGAGAAGAAAATTATCTGTGTAGTAATAGACTACACATAGTTACACATCTGTCTTTGTAATTTGTACATTGTTTTTTTTTTTCAGTATCCATAGATATTTGCTAACGTAAAAATACATTTTGCAAGTGTCTCAATTTTCAGATTAAGTGCATATTTTATCTCATTACTCTCCAACTGACATTATTTAAACTTAGAACAAAAGAGCAAGCTTGGAAATAACACTGTAAATATAAGAAGGTATATGAAATGTATGGAAATTAAATTATTTTAAGCAGTGTAACTAAAATTTGCTCTTAACCATTTTTTATTGTGAATGTCTTACAAAATTATAATGACAATAGATTGGAAATAACAATTTGGGCATGAAATAAAAATAAAGGAGCAATAAAGGAAGTTAATTGGTATGTTTTATACTCTGGACTTAACATTTCTACATAGATGCTGCCTAAATTATTTACAAAAGCTTTGCTGAATGAATGTTACTAGCGGCATAAAAATATATGGATGAGGAAAAGTGGAAATACTGTCTATACTTATATAAATCATTGAGATTTCTTTGGAATCTTATAACCATTCTCTTTCTTTCAGGTACAGAGAACTGCAGCTTAGTACAGAAAGCAAAGTAACAGAATATCTCCATCAAAGTAAGTTAAAATCTTTTGAAAGTGAGCGTGTTCAGCTTATACAAGAGGAAACCGCAAGAAATCTTACGTACTGTCAGTTGGAATGTGAAAAGTATCAGAAAAAATTGGAGGTATATATACAAGTTTTTCTTTTGAAGCCCCAAAGTATATATAACATTTTGCACTTTATTTTCCCTTTGGAATATAGTACTACCCTACATACATACACATATGTAGATACATGCATGCGCACGTACACACAAACTATATAACCTATATCAAGAAAAGCATAAATGTCACTGATATACATAAGAAACATCTTTCTGAAAGTAATATTCAATCTTACATATTTTCACTTTTCATCCAGTAATAATTACATATTCCTATCTAATCAAGTGGTAGCATGCTTTTCTTAAAGTAATTGTGTAGCATGACTAAAAAACAGTATAATAGTTGATATTTTTAAAGACTATTTTATGGAAGTGTGGTTGACATACATTATTTTAAGGTATACAGTATGATGATTCAACATTTTATACATTATGAAATGATCACCACTATACATCTGTTTACCATCTTAGCATTTTTAAAATTTGTAAAATCATATTGATTATAGTCCCCACGCCATATATTACATACTCCTTCACTTACTTATTTTGTACCTGGAACTTTGCACCTCTTGTCTTCACCCACTTTGCCCACCCACTAGCCTTCTACCCACTCTGGTTTCTATGGTTTTAGTTCAGTTTGTTTGTTTGCAAATTCCTAAGAACTATGTGAAAATATGTATTCTCCCCTAATAATTAAAGACATGTAAAAATTTAAACCTTTTTTTTTTAACTGTATGGTCTGTTTGTTATTTTCAAAGTGGTGGCAAGCACACCCTTAAATGGGAAATCTCATGCCATTAGAAAAATAACAGTCTGAAGGACTACTTGGTAATCTGTGTTAAAGATCCTTAAAAAAAATGAACAAGGAATTTCACCTTAAGAAGTAAGAGATGTTTATAAAGGTTTATATTAATGTCGTACATCACAGTACTATATACAGTTGTAAAAATTGGAAGTAACTTAAATGTCTAACAGTAGATAAACAACTTTGAATTAGTATATTATAAATTATATATTTTTCTATATTCATGCATTATATGATTACATAAAATCATGGTTTTTGACTGTTAAATCTGGGGAATTTTGAATATATCAGATTTTATAAAAAATATTTAATGTAAAATGCAACAGTGTCATTAGCTTGATTATTAACTAATTATGCAACTATTCATTAAAGCAGTCTCAAAATTTCCATTTCTGAAAAGTACCCCAGTAAATTTAAGATTAACAAAATAAAGGGTTTCCCAGAAAAAATGTCATGGGGTAATATATACACATATTTAAAGAACATAAGCAAATATTGTATAGAAATGGTTTCTATTCTAAGCCAAATCAGTGTTTAACATTAACTTTTTTAGATACTGTCTTTGAGAAATTGTTACAGTCATAATGTGCTGTGGCAGATGCACGCATATATTTTTCATTGTACTTTATCAGGTTAGGTCTGATCTAGAATTCACCTTTCACAAGTTTTCCATTTAATTCCTATCAAAATACCTTTCTTTTTCCTTTCATATTGGATGAATATACTAAGAGTATGTTTTGAGATGGACTGGGATGGGGTTGTACGTATAGAAAGTTAATGAACCACTTCCTCTCTCTTTGTGATTTTGAAACAAACATTTCACAAAACAATATTTTACAACATACAGTGCTAATGCTTTCTAAACCATTCTATTCTTATTATTTTTACTGGTTGCAATCCACACCAATTTCCTAAAGGTTGAAAATGGCTGCATCAAAACCACTTTCCCATCTTCCTACGCTGCATAAAAGTTGGCGACTAATCATTACTGTGTTCCTTTATATAAAGATTTTATATGGAAGAACACCTACATAACAAATACTATCATAAAAGCTCTGGTTGATAAAACTGAAGCTTTTCAGAATTTCTTTGCATTTCCTCCTATTCAGCTGAGAGTCTTGAAAGGACAGGGACTATTCATTTATCATTGTGTTACAAATGTCTAACACAGTGCCTCACTTATAGTGGATGCTCATAAAGCATTGTAAGAACAAGTGCATGAATGAGTAGATGATTGCTAATATAGTGCCACTGTTTGCATCCATTTTTCTGAAGTAGTAGAAGCTGTTTCTAGACAATTCTTATCTGTAATGAATTGAGAGAGAAATAATTTTGTGGAATCTAAAGATTAATTATATTATTTTCTATTGCTTTTACCAAATATTCTTACTGATTTTTAACTTGGGGGAATTTTTCTCCCTTAATTATTGATTGGCAAAGACTCTATAGTTTTTCTTTTTCAAGGCAGTTATTAACCTATATCTTATATGTATACATATATAATTTTATATAATTTTGTGTTGTCATTCTCTTATTTAAAGGAAGGAAACTTCCCCTGTGAGAGCTTGATATTTAATGGATTCCTAAAAGCAACTGACCTATTTTATGCACTCATGTTTGAACTCAAATGTTCATGTATTGGTTTTGCACAAAGAATCTTTAATAAAATAGCCTTCCATATGTTTAATAACCAAGTCTTTTGTTGGTTTTCAACAACAGTTACAAATTTATTCATAGCAACACTCAGACAAATCCATAGTGAAAGAGAATTCTCCACCACAGGTACATAGATTTTTGGGAGCAATTGGAAGCTCTCTCCTCCATGGTATAAACAGAAAATTTTAAATTGTATCTCTCAATTTAATCCTACTTTTAAAATGTCTTCTTAAAATAGTATTTTATGAAATACCCATTTTTGCCATTTTAATTCTCTCTCTAGATGCACATTCCTGTGGTTTTAATTTGTGTTGTATTTTTATTGGGGATAGTAGGTACAGGTGAAAAACACCAGCTTTGCTGTGGGGAAAAGTTGTTTTAACACTATCCTTACTGGTGCTGTCTTGATAGTTACATTAATAAATGTCTTCAATGACCGGATTTTTTATGAATAACATCCCAGTGTAAAGAACTCTATGAAAGCCCCACATTATTTCACTAAGCAGTAATTTCACTATAATGAATTAATAAGTATCTAGAAAACACATTCCCTGTTGGCATGAATAAAGAAGAAAGATGCTAAAACTTGATTATTCTTTTTCTGACTCAGTGACGTACTCTAGATATCATCCTACAAATATTATTCCCATGTTATTCTTCCTACACCCTGCAAAAGAAAATATTTGGACAGTAGAAGAGAATATTTAATTTACTTGGAGGGAAGTTTTGATGGAAATAATTGAAGGAAATGATTAAGAAAAGCGATAGTTTCTTGCTTCTTAAAAACTGTAGATAGATCTTCTGCATCTTCTCCACATCACTAAAAGCACAAAATCACATACATTTGTTTAGATGAACTTTTTGTCATTACAGAAAAAAGTGAACTTTGTGTCAGAATTTTTTAATTATATATGTTTCATCATAATTGAGTGGATCTATGACCCATTTAATACAAAGTTCACATAATTCTATTTCTTAGGATAGTAATAAGTGTTTTGCAACACATACTATTTCTAGGCAACTCTGCTAAGAACTGAGAATAATCCTTCCAATGATATTTTGAGGTAGGCATGGAGAGAATTAAGTTATTGCCAATGATCACAACTGATAAGTGTCAAACGGAGATTGAAATCCAAATCTTTCTGGCTCCAAACCATATTCTTAACCACAATATTCAGTTGCTTCTTAGGAAATACTACATTACTTATGCTGTGTTGGGAAGCAGGTTTTAATACTACTCCATATCCTAGTCTTTACTCATAAGTAAACTTTCTAGATAATTGCTATTTAAACATTAAAATATTTCCTTTGTCACTAGAAATGTCTCCCTTTTTATTGAATTCATTATTATCATCATAGTGACTTATTCATTCAGTTACCATTAAAGAATATAGGGTTATTTTATTATACTCCTACACAGAATAACTCCTATTTCCATGCCTTTTGTATCTGTTTTATAATTTTTCTATGATTTTTCTAATCCCTATGTCTGTATAAAGGTGTTTTCTGATATTTCCCTAGGTACCACTACGCATTTCCCTTTTGATTTGCTGCTAATAAAGCGCTTCATAGTTTTCAGTTGAAAATGACAGAATGACTACCTTAAAAGTAAATATAGTTTAACTTCATCAGTCATCTAAATTTACCTACTTTCTCTTAATATTTAAATCATGAAAAAGAAAAAAATCCTAAAAGTATTTTTGTATCTTGTTTTTGTCTTAATATTTAAACTATTTAATTTTGTCTTTGCAATTTTATTCTTCCACTATCAGGTTTTAACTAAAGAATTTTATAGTCTCCAAGCCACTTCTGAAAAACGTATTACTGAACTTCAAGCACAGAACTCTGAGCATCAGGCAAGGCTAGACATTTATGAGAAACTGGAAAAAGAGCTTGATGAAATAATAATGCAAACTGCAGAAAGTAAGTTTTCCCCCATTCCCCCATACATCTTTTTATTTGGCAGCACAAGAAAACAGGTATCATTTCTAAAACTGCTTTGGTATAGTTCCTTAAAATATAGTTGATGATTGTCATTTAAGCAACATTTTATATTTTAAAACTTAGTTAATTTCAATTCCACTAGTTGGGATACAAAAAATAGATAAAATGTTGGTAGATTTTATCTTTTCATTTATTTAGTTTATAATTATTGAATGTTTACCTATTCCAGGAGCTGGAGATCTGAAGTTCATGCAGTAATTCTTGTTTATATGGGTTCCTAGTCTAGTCTACTATAGGAAATAAATGTATACTTATAATAAAATAAATAGTGCCATAAACAGGAGATACACAGAAATACGGAGTAGTTACTGAATTAATTTCACCCTGGAAGTGAGGAATACCTAAGGGGGGAAATGACACTTGAACATGTGTTAAAGGACAGATAAATACTCATTTCAATACATTTGTTATGATCTTTAACTTTAGTTTTTATTACATTTCGTCCCTCTTATTTTCCTTTCTTCCTGTATTGTTCCTAATTTTTTTTTAAAGATTTATTTATTTATGCATACAAGAACTGGGGTACAGGCCAGAGGTGTGGGGGGTGAGAGGATTCACTACAGACAGAGCAAGGAGCAGAACAAGCAGATCAACAGAAGCACACTGCTGAGGGGAGCAGCAGGCACAGCAGGAGAGGTCTGCCGCACCATGTGGGTCCCCTCCCTGGCGGGCAGCAGGGATCGAACTCGTGCTGCAGTGGCTGCGGTTTGCTTCATAGTGCGGTGCTTAACCCACTGCGCCACCAGGGAGGCCCTTGTTCCTAATTTTAAGGGAATATTTTAAATTAATATTTCACCAGTCAGTGTGGTGTTTGTTATTGTACTTTTTTTTGGCTCCAAAGTCAGAAATAAGAGTAAGTTTCTCTTACAAAAGTGAGGTGAAACTTCATGTGAAGTTGAATTTGAATCAAGACAATGTTCTAATTATTTTTGACACTTTTTTTGCAAAGACTATTATATTAGTGACGGATTTAAGAAAATTTCATTCTTATTATCTTTTTTTTGTTTATAAGGACAATGTCTGATAACTCGAGTAGTTTTCAGTTTCTTACCTGGAGTCAGAGTAATATTTATAAAATACACTATTAGTCATACCCTACGTCTGCTTTAGTGCTTTTTCTGTTGTCTTCTTAAGACAATATAAAGTCAAATTCCTTAGCATGACTTTTTAGACTCTTATTTAACTTTCTACTTTTCATGGCTTGCTATCCCCTGTCATGTAATATTATTTTGAAAGTCTCATACTCTTTCTTCTCTCCATAACTTTGCATACATCCCTCTCTGTAAGCATATTCAAACCAGAAGGAAACTTCCTCAATCTGATAAGGGACATCCACAGAAACCTGTAACTAAGATCATACCTAATGATGAAATATTAAATGCTTTCCCTTTAAAGGAGAGAACAAGGCAAGGATTTCATTTTCTTGATATTAAACATTATATTTGGGCTTCTAACCAGAAAAATAAGGTAAGAAAGGGGGAAAAAGGTATGAAGATTAAAAGGAAGAATAAGATTACCTTTTCACATATAACCTCTAGCACTAATAAGTAAATTTAACAGGTTATAAAAAATATACTGGAAGCAGACAGTTGGAAAGGAAATTTGAAAGACAGTTTCATTTACAATAAGTAAAAAGAAACACAAAATATGAGTAAGTGTAACAAACAAAACTTTGCTAAGAGAAATTAAGACAGTTCATCAGGATATCAAGAGATACATAGTGAATTCTGTAAATTCACTGTAGTCCCAATCTTAATTCCCTTTTAAATGTTTTTATATTCCATTTATGTAGAAATGCAAAAGACATTAAAAGTGCCCACTTTAAAAAATACCACAATGATAGAGGTTAGCAAGACTGGCTGTAGCAAGGTTGATGAAAATGTGGAGCAACTAACAATTTCTTATTAAATTGAATAAACTCTCCAATGATCCAGCAGTTCAATTTCTTTTTGCCAAAAATAAAGCAAATTCACACAAAAAGACTTCTAGAATATTCATAAAATAAAGTTGGCAACAGCCCTGGTGTCTGCCACAGGCAAATGGCTAACCAAACCAGCATAAATTCATGTATTAGAATATTTCCGTTTAATGAAAAGAAACAAACTACTGATTCCTTAACACTGATGAACTCGAAAAACTTGATACTTAGCCTAAGTCTTACGTGACTACATTTATATATAAAGTCCTAGAAGAGGCAAAAGTAATTCATGGTGATTAAAGATCACCTCTGTGGAAGATTATCACTAAGAATTCAATGCGAAATAAGGCAAGAGGTAACTTTTTTTTCTTTAATATCATTGACAACAAAAATCATGTTAACTTCCTCTTATAATCTCTATTGGTTTCTCATTGACTATAGAATAAAATCCAAGCTCTGTTAACCTAGCAAACAGAACTTTTGTTCTATTCACAGTTGGAACCAAGCCTGTTTTTCTACTACCATTGTTCTCCACACTGACTCCAGATACTTTTCTCACAATTGCTAAAACATCACAGCTCTGTACCTTTATACATGTAATTCACTCTGCACCTTCTTTATGAATGTCAATCTCCCCACACCTCCCTAATGTGTCTACCATGGGAAAAATAGTGACAATCAGATAGTTGCTCTGTGCTCTGTGCTTCTAAGACACATGCATATCTCTTTAGTGCCATTTACCGTGTTGTATAGTACATACTGTTTCTGTAATTAAACCCCTGCTAGAATAGTTACTCATGAGCTATTAACTCATTAAGTATAAAGTTTAAATTTAAGATACCATCAAATCTAACTGATAGATGTTTTAGATGTTAACTAAACTACCCTTCTCCCTTCTGAATTTAAGAAAGGCCACAGACAGGTATCTTAAGTGTCAGTTCGAATTCTGATAAAACTGAACTAACGAATTAAACTTGGATCTGGAGCCATGATAGCATAACACTGTACATAATGGCGTAAGTCATCTCTTGCTTCCACATGTCCCTCCCAACTGATAATCCTGCTTCTGGAAATTGTAGTTCTCCTGAAAAACAGGTACATTTTTGAAGGCAAACAGTTAATGAAGAGTTCTAAAATTTTTACACTGCAGAAGAATCAGTCAACAAATGTATGCATATTAGAATGATGGACGTACAAATAATCAGCTTCAGTTACTAATATAAAATATGTGACTGTTTTAAATCTGAAACACTTCTGAAAGTAGGTTTTTCTTTTTAATATTAAAATGGTAGTAATATGAAATTGCTGTGTATCATTGATTACTTTCATTTGAGCTAATCTTTAGTTTTTATGACCTATGACTAAATATTGTTCAGTCCCAACTTAATATAAAATTAACATTGCTTTTAAACTTTTTACCCAAAAAATATTAGCTATTAGTTAAATACTTTTTTACAGAATGGTATGTAATAGCAGACTTCAGAAGTAAATAGTCTTACTGAATTTTTTATAAATTTTTATCAAATTTATTTTACAGACTTTTTAACCAGTCTGAAGACATATTTTCTTCAAAAAGTAACCTGCTAAAGTGCATAATTTCATCATTGCAAGATAACGTTGTTCCTCTGATAAAATAATGAATGACTTTCCTAATTAAAAGTAGTCATCTCTTTTATCAAGAAAGAGAATAATGAAACTGATGTTATAATTACTTTTTCATAATTACATAATATATATATTTCATTTAAAAAGGCTTTGAATCATTAACAATAATTCATCTGTATTATTATGCTTTATTACAAGAAAACATGTCAGATGATGCAATCCCTTACACCTTTTAAAAACAAATAGAACAAATCCAAGCAAGCATATGCTTTAAGAGATTTGCGTGTACTTATAAATGGCCTGTTTGAAATTACACATTAGCCATTTTTAATGTTCTTATGCTCACTAATTCATCATTATGACCGCTTTTGTTTTCTTCTTTTCATGCTTTTTAAGAAAAAAGATTATTTCACATCATACACTTTAATGTTTTCCAGTTGAAAATGAAGATGAGGCTGAAAGGGTTCTGTTTTCTTATGGCTATGGTGCTAATGTTCCCACAACAGCCAAAAGACGACTAAAGCAAAGGTAAAATCAATATATATTTGTTTTATTTATCTACTCAAGCTAAATGTAATTACATTATGCTTTCTGATAATGTGCTTGGTTGAGTGATACTTTATTCTTAGTGTACATAAATATTAAATTGTTCACAAAATAAAACAGTAAGGAAGAATCAAGTATTTCAAGTATTTTTAAGTGAGCTTAATGGTCAGTAGAATAGGGATCTGATTAGACATTTCCTAAAAGTAAATTCAGTGGTAATTACACCATATTAATTTTATTTTCACATTAATGTCAGATGAATTACAAATGTTTCTGTACCAACAATTTTTGATTTAAAATTGTTTCCCCTTTTTTTTAACTCACCTGCCCACATTCCTTGCTATATCTAGAGATCGAGAGTGATAGATGGCATTAGCTTAAACATTATTTTTGAAAGTATGAAGACTGTGAAGATCTAGAAAAATTTTTGGAGCTCTACCAGTTATCTCTTTTTTTTTAAAGATTTATTTATTTATACATACAAGAACTGGGGTACAGGCCAGAGTCTAGGACACTGAGAGGATTCACCAGAGACAGAGCAGGGAGCAGAACAGGCAGACTGAAACACATTGCTGAGGGGAGCAGTGGCCACGGCAGGAGAGGTCTGCTGCGCCATGTGGGTTCCCTCCCTGGCCGGAGGCAGGGATCGAACTCGTGCTGCAGTAGCTGCAGTTTGCTTCATAGTGTATTGCTTAACCCACTGCGCCACCAGGGAGGCCCCTCTACCAGTTATCTCTTGAGAGAAAACTATACCTGTATTAATGGGTTTTCTAGTTGACCTGCTTGATTTTTCCCCCAACTCCTTTCTCCCACATAAATTTATCCATATTGGCGAAAACATTCTTACTGCTCATTCATTGCCTTGTCCAATCTGAATGTTTCTTTGTCAAACTTGAAAGCCCCTTTATGTGATTCCAGCACTCCAGCCTCGTTTCTCTTCCCAAAACAGGAGTAGTATTTTTCTCTATTCATAAACAGTTGTTTCCTCTGTGCAGTATAGTAGAACATTTCTCTCATCTCCTTAGCTCACCTTTCCCATGTTACTTCCCCAGGTAAATAAAAAATTCCTCAAGGTCAGCAACTTTACTTTTATTATCCACTTTCTCTAACTGGCACAATGTAATGTAACTAGTGGAATTGTCTCTTCATCTGAGTCTTTGAGGATTCAAAGCTGCTTTTTATCTTTTACTTTTATAGAAATTGCCTTAAACATACAGAAACATTACTCACTAAGTAAGAAAAATTGTGTTAACTCTCATAACATTGTAGAAACTTTGAAGTTCTAGTCTTTAAGACTATCTAAAATTATAGAAGCTGGGCCTCCCTGGTAGCAGAGGGGTTAATAAAGTCTCAGCATCATCAAGCTATCATCAGCCACTGCAGCACAAGTTCAATCCTCAGCCAGGGATATAACCCACACAGTGCAGCAGACCTCTCCTGTCTTGCCCACTACTCCCTTCTGCAATGTATTTCAATAGATCTGCCTGTTGTATTCCTCAGTCTGTCTCTGGTGAATCCGCTCACCCCACTACACCTCTGGCCTATACCTGCATTCTTCTATGCACAAATAAATAAAAATAAATCTTAAGATAAAGTTATGAAAGATATAAACCATTTTATGGGAGAAGCAAAAAGATGCTTAGAATTTGTGCTCTTACTGTTTAAAATGAGTATCTGGAAGAATTTAGTTCAAAAATAGGTGACTAACAAATACCTTTTGTAGTGGAATGGTTGTCTGGTGAAGATGCTAATTCTTTTTTAAAACATGCATTATTTGAAAAGTTGGTTTTAGTCTCATTCCATTCCCATTATCCCCAGGATCCCTCCAAACATCATTATGGATGACCTAGTATGTTTTGTAAGTTCTAGCATATCTCTGTTTTTGTGCATTATATTGCCTAGAAACAATAGAAATAAAGTTTTGTGGGTAAGAGACTTTTGTTATCAGTTGTAAATGATTGTTCAGATATTAACTATTGAATTTTGAAGGGAAAAGTTCAGTTTCTTCTCTATTTTAGCATCTGAATCCTTTAAAAGAAGCTCTGTCACAAGAAAAAAAAAAGAATTTTGCTGTTGTAATCTCTTTCTTTAGCCCCAAATGTTGAGTTCCTCTAAAATTGAAGGCAATTATTGATATAACCTTACTGGTTTTTTTTAAAGTATTTCCTAAACAGATGTCGCTTTCTTAATGTTTAGAGTGAAGATTTACGGAACCACAACTGATTCATATTCTAAATAATCTTAACTGTCCAAATATTTCTAAAGATTTTATCACTGAGCTATCTATGTGCCTTGAACAAGTGCCTAATGGGCATGCTATTAATATCTTCTACCAGCTGGTGCCAGGCATTCTTCTCATGGTGAACCAGAGGGTTATTTTGAGGAAGTGCTTCTCAGGTCACCTAAACTGAGTGATGAGAAAGTAAGTCTAGATACCCAGAGAGAACATTCATGCTTTCCTCACCATTCAGCAACTTTTATTGAGTGCCTACTTTATGCAAAACTTACCAGTGGCACAGAAGACTGCTGTGAGGATCTAAAGTTTGCAAAGTCCATATTTGATCTTTCAGTGGGCCTTTTTAAAGAAGTCTATGGCTTTATGTTCTATTTAATATCGATTTACTTAAATTGAAAGTACAGCATTTAAAGATTCTTTTTTTCTCATTCTTTGCACTTGAAATTAAAGATGGAAGCTTAGGTTGAATCATAAAACAACTTATAACGGCAAACTAAGTATTTGTATAATGAAGTTTTTCATTACACATTTGCCTATCAAAAATATGTTAAACTGTCAAAGGGAACCTTTTTCCCAACTATCAGTACACAGTGTTTTCCATTCATATGAAATTTGAACTTAAACCTCATATATTCAACAACCAAATTTAAGTATTTTTAGGGTAATACTTAAATGGAGAGGATTTCTAGTTATAAATGTATACATTTTTTAGAAAATTATGGGTAATCTTGCTATCTAAAGGTAACCATTCAAAAATGTATACAGATGCATATATTTTCTTACGTACTTAGTGTATTAGCATACGTAATTTAGAAACTTATTTTTTTGTCTTGTAATTCCATTCCCAATATTTTCTGTTACAGAATATTCTTCAAAAAGATAACTGTTAGTGGTTATCTAAAACTTACTTTGTAGGGTCTTGTAATTTTGAGTCCCATATTGCTGTTATTAGGCAATAACAAATTTCATTTGTTGCCGGTTGCAATCCAAGATGTATTATAAAATTAAAAAGAAAAAAATGGATGCAAAGTTCACTCCACAGTGCCTGGCATAAAATAGGTGTTCGATAAATGTGAGTTTGTTTTGCCAAATTGCACACTTGATTTTAGAGAAAAAGCCAGTGTTTCAAAACTTTAATGAGGCACAATTTGAGTTTTCATTTAAAACCTTAAATGAATTAAAATTTTAATGAGACCTCTGAAATAATTAGTCCACCCCCTGGACATGAAACCAGTTTTGAGATTCACTTTCTTTGATATCAGTTTCTTAAGAAATACAGTATAATGCCAATTTCCTATAAAGAAGTAGCAAAATTAATTTTTCTAGTTTGAAAAATAACTCCAATGCCTCTTAAACACATTTTAATTATTAAATAAGGTTACATTTTGGAGTTTCAATGAGGATGTGAACAATAACTAAATGTTGTGCTAAGCTCTTTCTGGGACAAAGTTGTGGAACGTTAAAAGAGCTTATACAATTAAAGTAGATTAAAATAAAATGGGCTCTTCTTGACTTGACTAAACTTGAAAATCTGAAGTAATGTTTTTGTTTCGGTCACGACTGTTTTGAAAATAGCAAACAAGATTTTCTGGTTACATGTTTTGGTTATGCTCTTTAACCTGCAGCACAAAATGGATAGCACCAGTCACTAATGTGGTCTTAGCATGTGCTGCTTTGTTTGTCGTGGCAGGTCTGTGTGTGGAGACTTCTCTAAAGGTTTTTAAACCTTTAAAATTACAAGATTTACTGCTTACTATAGACCATCTGTTTAGATTTCTGTCTAGTTTTATAAGGAGTTTTAAGTTGAAACTTTCACAGTAGACTGAGCTGTTAACAAAGGGGAAAGTAAAGCAAGGAAACAGTATTTCCTCTAACATGGTTTTGTGTGTGTGAAAATTTGTGTCTATCTCCATTATTCTCGTGTGTAAGATTTCTAGTTTTTGGGGAAAGTTGTACTTATTTCATTTGGGTTGGTTTTAAAAATCATGCTTTAAAAAGCTAACTGCTGTTTCTATGCATGGTCAACTTGGGTGTTTAAATATAGAGAAAAAACTAGAGGAAGTCTCATCTGAGTACAGATAATCAGCATAAGTCCACTATTTCGCTTCTAGTAATTGCCAGCAAAGCAGGTCTTGCGGGGACACCTGAAGTGTTCTGAAGCTGGGATCATTCTGGCACATGTGTATGCCCCTCCCCCTCACATCTTGTGGCCCCCACCTCCCACCTTTTCTTTTTGAATCATTTTTTTTGCCATGATGATGGTAATGGGCCTGACTTGCTAAATTGAAAAGATTAAAAAAAAAAAATCAATGTTTCTTCAGACTAAGAAACTAATTACCAAGTAAATAAATAAATACACCTACTTAACTGAAGTTCTGATAATGATAAAAGAACCAATATGAGGTACTGGACAGAGATATCATACACACATTGAGTGGTGGCCTATGCTATTATGAAATTGTATGTCGTAGCTGGAAGTACTTACTGCCATTGACAGATCCGAAAAGTAACATTTATTTGGAATCAAAAAGTAATGAGAAAACTAGGAAATAATCCTTGGGAGAATAATTTTACCAAATAACAGTTGAAATTTTACTTTAATTTTTAGATGCAAAACTATACTTTTGTGGGATTATTTCTAGTTGATGTCCAGGTTAATCTTGGTACAAGCAAAAATCTATTGGCAATGAATATATTTACAAAGAAGAATTGTGTGTTACACCTATTTTGGTGTCCCAACATATAGCTATTATAATAGTGCTTTCCTGAGGAGATTCTTGTATGAAAATAAAATAGCTTTTAGCAAGAGTCATTTTTCCTGACTTTATCCTTAGTTAGTCTTCATAAAGAACTTAGGAAAGACTTGTTTTCATTGTATGTGCATTATAGTTAAGAGGGCATGAATTCAGTTGCAGTTGAGCATTTCTTCTTTTGTCTTGCTTTGAATTTCAGTTAAACTAAACTCCCACCTTTTCTTCCCACTAATGCCCCAGATTTCTAAGCAGAACCACTCACCACAGCAGTATGCCACATTTAAAGATTTAGGAAGTTGAATTATGGATAGTAAATTGTTAGTCATAATGTTTTCCTTCCTCCATTATTAATTTTATGCACTGTTTTTATTACTAGTTCAATACTAAGATGCTGAATACTAGTTGTACTTAATGTCGAGGTTCCACAACCTTGGAATATGGTTTCTAGCAATGTATGCATTTGAACCAGATTCACATACAACAAAATTAATCAGGAAGGATTTATTAAATACCTAGTCTGTTCAGCACACACCACAAAGGATAGAACCCCCTCATGTAAGTTGTCTCACTTGAAGAAGAATAGATTAACACACGTGAATGAGTATCAGGAAACACCTAAAGTTACTTGGTGTTGCACTGTATGCTCAACTGTCAGGGGAATAAACATCAGTGAAGGCTGAAATGGTCATAGTGGAGGTCCATGGAGGACCATGAAGTAAAACTTGAAAGAAGACTTTAAGAAAAAGTTGGGCTGTTGGACAATGGAATAACCTGTCATCTTCACACTGGAGGACCAACAGAGATATTGTGAAGGGAACATACAAAACACGTATGGGACATTAAATAGAGTCCAGTTATTATTATTTGTTTATTAATGGAAAATAATGGTGGTTCAATTAAGATTATAGAATGCTGGGCTTCCCTGGTGGCACAGTGGATTAGGCAACGCACTATGAAGTGGTCCACAGCTACTGCAGCACGAGTTCGATCCCTACCTCCCGCCAGGGAGGGGACCCACATGTCGCAGCAGACCTCTCCTGCCTCACACACTGCTCCCCTAAGTAGTGTATTTCAGTTGATCTGCCAGTTCTGTCCCCCACTCTCTCTCTGGTGAATCCTCTCACACCCCACACACACACTTCTGGCCTATACCCTAGTTCTTTTATGCATAAATAAATAAATCTTTAAAAAAGATTATAGAATGCCTTGATATTTTCAAATAATTTGGATGTAGTATAGAATTAACAATGTACAGATTTGAAGCAGCTAGGAAAAAAACATCTTTACATATGTAAGAAATACAAATGCCTGAAAACATGAAATATTTACCCTCATGATTAAAGAAATTTAATTCAAAAGAAAATTCTATTGTTTACCTAAAGCTTAGCAAAGCTTTTAGGGATTAAAATCCTAAAATGATGCCCATTGTTATCTGTGATATAAGGAAATAAGATGTCTTATATAAAGTTCATTTATTCAATCTTTTATTACTGAACACCTCCTTTGTCCCACATTATTCACGATACTTATAACAAATATATAAAAACAAAATATATAAAAATTCCTGTCCTTAGAGAGCTTTATTCCATTCCATTGGAATTTAAGTTTTTATAACCTTTCCTGAGGGATATCTTAAAATGTTTAATGCACATGTGTTTTGACCCAATCATTATACTTGCTAAGAGAATTACAGTACTAGGAATCATAGTCCTAAGTAATAACACTGTAGTGCAAAGATGTTTGTGTGCAATTATTTAAACTTTCCAAGGCAAGGCACTGCTATCAGGGCTCTGTTTGGGCTGTCTTTTTATTGTTTAGCTCTGAGAATTTGTTATTTTCTGGATACAAATCCTTTATCAGATGTATATTTTAAAAAAAATTTTTCTCATTCCATGAATTATCTTTTCATTTAAAGATTTATTTATGCATACAAGATCTGGGGTGCAGGCCAGAGATGCAGGGGTGAGAGGATTCACCAGAGAGAGCGGGGAACAGAACAGGAAGACTAACTGAAATACACTGCTGAGGGGAAGCAGCGGGCTAGGCAGAAGAGATCTGCTGTGTTGAAATACAGAGCTTTTAATTTTGATACAATCATATTTATCTAATTTTTCTTGTATTGTTTATGTTTTGGGTACCATATCTGACAGTCCTTTGTCAAACCCAAAGTTTGTGACTATTTAGGGTGCCCACACCTGATAGGTGAAATCCTAGGCTGTGAAAAAATAAACAGTAATTATAAAGATTAAAGTAATATCAAATGTAAAAATAAGATTTACTGATATGTTTTCTTATAAGAACTTATAGTTTTACTTTCTATATTTAGATATTTGATCCACTTGGAGTTGATATTTTTGCATCATATGCGGCTATATTATTTTTAATGCAGCTACTAGAAAAATATTAATTACGTGTGGTTTGCCTTTCATTTCATTGAACAAAGGTGTCCTATACCAGTTGTCTCCAAATTTTCTTTTTTTTTTTTCTTCAAATTTTTTAGTATTATTTTTTAAAAATTGATTTATTTGTGCATGTAACAGCTGGGGTATAGGCCAGATGTGCTGAGGCAGGGGTGGGGGTGGGTAGATGAGAGGATTCACCAGAGACAAAGTTAGGAGCAGAACAGGCAGATCTACTGAAATACACTGTGAGGGGAGTTTCAGGGGAGACAGGAGAGATCTGCTCCACTGAATCAGTTCCCTGGCTGGGGATCTAACTAGTGCTACATGGCTGGGTATAGCTTCATAGTGCTGAGATTTAACCCCTTGCACTACCAGGGAGGCCCTCCAAACTTTTTGATAGGACTATCTACTGGGCAAATAATTGAGCATGTATCCACCAACATACATGTACATACTTACACTTACTTGTAGATTATGTGAATCTGTGCATATGAATAATATTCTATACATTATATTATAAAATCTACCCTAAAAGTCAAAACTTAATGTTAAAATAAATCTAAATAAAATTTTCCATACTTCACTGGATTATTTTGCACTTATTTACTTTTGGAGACCATTGATATAGATAGACTTTTATCTTCTTTATGGTGGGAAATGGTACACCATATCTGTGCAGAGTATTATGCATTTCCCAAAAAAACTGGCTGGAGGTTTCTTCTCCTTGAAAGTTTTTCTCAATGAACTAGTACTGTGAATTATCATTCTGAACACTGAAGAACATATTATGAGCAATTTTTAAACCTCAAAAGATATCTTCCTTCTATATACAGTTGACTTCCCTACTTAGAATGCACCAACCAAAATCAGGTAGAAGGCATAACTCTAATACAGAGCCTAAGCACAAACATTTGAAGAATTCCTTCAAGTTCAGGCATTTTGCATTGAATGGTAGCACACCATATCTGTGCAGAGCATCATGCATTTCCCAAACAAAACAAAAAGCACCCAAACAAACTACTTCCTATTACTAAACTTGATATCCAAAAGTCATCTTCTAAATGTTGGTAATGGGTAACCTTTGCATCTCATTATTTTCGTGCCTTCCTTTTTCTTCCGTTTCATCTCATCCACCACTCTTTCTGTATAAAAGCACTTCATTGTGTTCATTCTTCTATTCTGAGCTTTATACTTGGTCTGTACCTTTACATAAGTTTATTGAGAATTGCCATATGTATGCAGACCCTAGTGCTAAGAACTGATAGAAAAATGAAAAGACTTATTCCTTACATATAAGAGATAAAGAGGAGAAAAAATATGAATGAAAATAACTCCAAGATTCTTTAAATTAACTGAATAAAAATTAGAGCTATGCCATAACATACTGATGTTATAATGAGCAAGACAATCAACAGACTTAAAAACAAACATAATATATAAAATTAACATTAAAATATTTTCTTTGTAGAGATCTTATTTTGAGTCAAGTTTGAAGGAACCTGGTATATTTTAGGTTAGGAAATGGAATGGTGGATTGGCCATAAACTATAAGCACTACAAAAGGATTAGTGATTGCCTACACTAGGGGAAAAGGGTAGGAAGCTATGGCAAGAGGATGGGGATGATGCTGAAGAGCACAGATTTTCTTTCAGGGTAGTGAAAACATTCAAAATTAGGTTATAGTGATAGTTGCAAAACTCTAAATACTCTAAAAACCATTGAATTTTACACTTTCAGTGGGTGAACTTTGTCTGTAAATTATGTAATAAAATTGTATATCAGTAGAACTATTTTTATTTCTAAGAATGATCGTCCAAAAATGTAGACTATGTCTTTTCCATCATTAACTTCTGCTGATTATTAAGTCAAAACCTTGTGCCAAGTGAAAGATTAAAAATTTAGATAAGAGCACATCTAAACAAACTACCCAATTCCCTGTGCAAACTTTTACCAGAGATCATCTTTTTCATTTGGAGTAAAGAGATCTTAAAAATAGATGTGTACTGTGATACTTAGCATTATTTTCAGTTTTGACTGCATTTCTTTTTCTGAAACTAAGAAATAGTATAAATACCATGGAATTGTTTCTTACTTATAATTTTAAGTGAAAATTTTTCATCTTGACATTGTGAAATATCCTGTCTTCTCAGATAGCAAGGATTTCATAAGTCACAGAATATTAGGTTAATTCAATATAGAACATAAAAAGATCATAAATATGAATTTTTCAGCTTTTGGATTTATAGAGCAGGTCTTTGAAATAACATGTCATCTCAACATCATTAGGAGATGATGTCTTTTAAGAATTCTAACACCTTTTCTCCCAATACTTAGGAGGAATTGTTTTGTAGCTGAACTATTTTTTTTTAATCTATGGACTTGGATATTTCACATGTAATGTGATTTTTAAATACTAAATGTTACACTCAGTGCAAGATGATTACAAGTGTGATCTTTTACTGCTTTCTTTAGTACAAATTCTTTGCCTTGAATACAGACATTATCTACTTTTCACATCTTTCCGTCTCCACTTCAACAGGAATCTATTCAGTTGTACTGTGTATTATAAAGTGCATTATGTTGTCTGAGGTAAACACTGATGCTTTTCAAAGTGCAAGCTTATTGTTTCAACTAATTGCCTGACTTCTTTGTAAATGGGAAATTTTTATAAAAATGAAGAAAAGCTGTAAATTGCTATCTTGTGGTCTCTTCAAGCAGTGTCATAATGTAACTCCATTTTTAAAGCAAAGGCTAGAAACCATTACTGCAGTAATCAATATATCACAGTTATGTTATTATGAAGATTTTAATGTTACTCTCAAAAATCTGAGTTGTTGGAATATTGATCTACTGCTTTTGACACCTGAAAATACTATTTTACTCCATGTTTTTTTCTGTTAATATTTAAATATCATTAGGTAAGGTAGTCAATCTTCAGACACGGAAACACATTTTGAATATTTTAGATCCCATTTCTTTCTTTTAGAGATTTATTTTATTTATTTATACACAGAAGAACTGGCGTGTAGACCAGAGGTGCAGTGGGTGAGAAACAGAAAAGGATGGGGAGCAGAACGGGCAGGTCTACTGAAATACACTGCTGAGGGGAGCAGTAGGTGAGACAGGACAGGTGTGCTGTACCATTTTGTCAGCAGTCTGGCTGGGGAATCAAACTTATGCCAGAGGGGCTAGTGATAGCTTAATAGCACTGAAATTTTAACCACTGCACCACCAAGGAGGCACCCTGCATTCCTCTTTTGTAAGTATTTTCTTACTTTATTTACCCTAGTGTCCACTTGGCGAGAAGAGTGCTCCAGTTAGAAAAACAAAATTCATTGGTTTTAAAAGATCTGGAACATCAAAAGGATCAAGTAACACAGCTTTCCCAAGAGGTAAATAACATAAACAAGAGAAACACATATGAAGAATTACAGTGTTCATTTTAATTCTTTGTTCTCCTTTGTATACTTTATAAGCATCTCATTTTCCATTTCAATCATTTTTTTAATTTTCACTGAAATAACATTGCATTACAAAATTATACTGAGCAGTTTTTAAATAAGTTGTTTTTTAATACAAAGTGATTTTGTAACTTAGGAAACTAATAATGATGTTATACCCTTATAAAACAACTTACAGTGTATGGTAAAACTAAGATCAAAAGAGAGATTAAATGCCCAGACTAAATATAAATGAAGACTAGACAGAGAAAACTGATTTCTGAGAATATCAACTGGCAAACAAGTTTAGCAAATTTGGGTAGCATTTTCAGTTTTTAACTAAAACTTCATTTTTTAATAGATTTGCTTTTTCACTTTTATTTAAAAAACTACCGATTTATTAAACACATTTTCACATTTGGAGATATATGAGAGTTTCCAAATTATATATATTTATTAAAAATCAGATCCATATTCTTTTCCTTAGCTTTGTCTTTTAAAGAGAATCTCTACATTTTACATGATAGTTTCTCTTATTAAATTACATTTTTCTGTACTTCTGAAATTCAAGTAATAATTAAAAGCAAAGATACCATCTCACTAATATTCCTTTTATTTTCTAAGTTTCAGCACAGTGTTTTTCTTTTTTTTTTTTAAAGATTTATTTATTTATGCATACAAGCGCTGGGGTACAGTGCCAGAGGTGTGTGTGTGGGGGTGAGAGGATTCACCACAGAGAGCGGGGAGCAGAACAGGCAGATCAACTGAAGTACACTGCTGAGGGGAGCAGCGGGCACAGCAGGAGAGGTCTGCTGCGCCATGTGGGTTCCCTCCCTGGCCGGCAGCAGGGATCAAACTGGTGCTACAGTGACTGTGGTTTGCTTCATAGTGCATTGCTTAACCCACTGTACCACCAGGGAGGCCCCATAGTGTTTTTCTTTGTTAATATTTTAAAGCTTTTGGATCCTGTGTTAAAGGATTTTAAAGACATATTAAAAACTATTAATACATACCAGGTAAGCTTTGTTTTCTTAAGGACCTGCTCATATTTGTCTTTATAGTGTCCTCTATTAAAGTACCTTTAATACTGTAAAGATTAAAAGGATCTTCATGCTCAAATTCCAAAAGATGAGAAATATTTTATATTACTACAGTTCCTGACACCCAGCTAATGCTCAGGGTGAAAGCAAATAACAACCAGCTCTCTAGAAGGAGAGTGAGGGATATCTGATATGCAGCATTCGGTTCTGTGGGATAGATATTCCCACCGTGACTCACCTCAGGCTACCAACATAATGTTACTGATCACAGCACAGGAAAAGATGCTCAGTAGCACATCATTGCATTTGCTTTCACCATACAGACACGATAGACATGGCAAACTTGAGAGCAGATATAATAGTAAAATAATTAAAAATTGATGTTTTGAATATTTGTCCTCTGTTTCAAAAATTATTTTATTGTAAATTTAAATTTTATTAATGGTTGTATTTAGCATCCAGCTCACAAAATTCCTAAAACTTGCCAATGAGTCCTTACAAACTACTTTAAGCTGGCTGCCATATACCATTGGGTGGAACCATGACAGCATAAATAAATGAACTGAGAAACAAATGAACCTCTGTTTGCTAATATATTATAGATTCCACATGTTGTTTTAGTTTCATAGTGACCTATCTAAAATATTTCTAGAAAACAAAATACTAAAATGTATGTCTTAATTTTTTTTAAGAAAACCTACCTTCCTGAGGAATTTCTAAATGTCTATAAAAATGTAGGGGAAATGTAAGAAATTAAGTGCTCTTGTAACAAAGTATAATTAACTTTGTAAGAAGCTATTTTAAAATAAGTTGTTGACTTATGATGAAAAGAAGACTTAAGAACTCAAATATGTGTGATATGAAATGATATGATGCTTGGAATTTGCTTTTAAATGTTCCATTAAAGGGGGGGAAGGACTTAATAGATAAAACAAGAATTCCAAAATGTTGATAATGTTTGAAACTGGGGAAAAGATTCATATAGGTTCATTATTCAGTTCTGTACTTTTGTGTACATTTCACATTTTTTCATATTAGTTGGAGAAAAAATCAACCCTATATTAAAAGATTATGTGCCAACTTTAATATGTAACTTTTCCTTTCAAAATAAAAAATATAATTTGAAGTATTCAATGAATTTTACTTTTCTATTTCACAAAAGTTATGTTGCTCAAATAATTATGTGAATTTATTAGATGAAAGATGATAATTTTAGATTGCTTCTGTAGCAATAGACTGTGGTAGATAGTAAAAAATGTAGAGGAAAAATTTCTCAGGATCTGCATTCTTTGGAGCAGGTTAAATATTTAAATGTTTTTGAGAATGATACACAAATGAAACCAGCTAACGCTAAAATTACCACTAAAATATATGAAGAATATATGAAGAATATATGTAGAATATGTCTGAGATAAAAAAACAAATGAATTGCCAAAATGAGAATACAAAAAAAAATTCAAATTTAAAAACAATTAAAAAAACCCATTTTATAGGTACATTAAACTACACAATATAACTTTTGACACATGTATAATATACCCATGAAATGATTGCCAAAATTAAGGTGATGAAAACATACATCACTATAAAAGTTTCCTGAACCCCTTTGGTGTGTGTCTCTCAACCCTCCCTATTGCCAGTCTTGTCCCAAAGCAGTTAACCAGTGTAAAAAGGCCATTTTCTGAACTTTAAATGGAATAATACGAACACACACCTGTTTTCTTTTACTCTGATTAACCTTGAAATAATTAAGTAACATTCCATTGAATGGATATACCACATTCATTCATTCTGTCACCTATTGATAGACATTTGGGTTATTTCCAGATTTTGCCTATTACAAATAAAGCTGATCTGAAGTCTTTCTATGAACATAGGCCTTTGTTTCTTTTGGATAAATACTTAGAAGTGGAATATGGTAGGTGTGTATTTAATGTTTTAAGCACCTGCCAAATTGTTTTCTGAATGTTTGTTCCATTTTACATTTCTGGCACCACCCTATGTATAGTCTCATTCCTCTACAATCTTGCAAAGAGTTGATATGGTCAGTGTTTTTAACTGAAATTAATGAGTGTAGTGTAGTATTCTAATGAGTATGTCATGGTATCTCATTATGACTTTAGTTTGTCTCTAATAGTGACTGTGAGTTTGAGCATCTTTTCCTATGTTTCTTTGTATCTATCTGTTCATTTAATGGGAGAAGGTGTCAGTTCAATATTTTTGCCCATTTTATCAACTGTTTGTTTTCTTATAATGGAGTTTTAGCATTATTTATATATTCTATATATACATAGCCCTTAGCTGAATATACTTTGCTAATATTTACCCCTACTCTTTGACTTGTCTTTCAACTATGTTCTTTAAATAGCAGCAGTTTTTATCTTTTTTTATTTTAAAGATTTATTTATTTGTGCATACAAGAGCTGGTGTATAGGCCAGAGTCGCGGGAGGTGAGAGGATTCACCAGACAGAGTAGGGAGCAGAACAGGCATATTGACTGAATTACACTGATGAGGGGAGCAGCAGGCGAGGCAAGAGAGGTCTGCTGCACCATGTGTGTCCCTTCCTTAGCCGGTAATCCAGCTCACTCTGCTCTGCAGCAGATGCTTCACCCCAGAGGCCCAGCAATTTTTAATCAAGTTCAGTTCATCACTTCATTTTATGAAGTACGTAGTTGGTATTGTATATAAAGCATCTTTGCCCTACCCAAGCTCACAAGGTGTTGTTTTCTTATAGATGTTTTAGGTCTGTGATCCATTTTTAGTTAATATTTTTTAAGATTTATTTTATTTATGCATATAGGAACTGGGGTCTAGGCCAGAAGTGCAGGACGTAATGGGGAGCAGAATAGGCTGATCTGCTAATATGCACTGCTGAGGGGAGTAGCAGACTCGACAAGAGAGGTCTGCTGCTCCATGTGAGTTAGCTCCTTAGGCAGGGATCAAACTCATGCCACAATGGCTATTTGATTCCAGTTATCTAGTCATCTATCTTTATGTCAGTATAACACCATCTTGATTTCTATAGCTTGATAATATATTGAAATTAGATAGTATTGGTAGTATTGGTCCTCTCTGTTCATTTTTACTTTTTCACTACTCTGTATCCTTGCATTTCCAAATGAATTCTATAAACATTCCTATAAAAAGCTAATTATATTTTTGATTGAATTTACATTGAATCTATAGATGAAATAGGGAGAAATGACATTTTATGACATTGAATAGTCCACCTTTAATCCAGTATGCCTTCCCATTTATTTAGATCCTCTTTAATTTTGTCATGTTATATTTTATATTTCAGTATAGAAGTTTGACATCTTCTAACTAGTGTTAACATAGTATATCTTCCATCCTTCAACTTTTAACCTCTCTGAGTCTTTATATTTTTTTATAGGAAACAGATATAGTTAAATCTTGATTTTTCATCCCATCTGATAAAATAGGACTTTTATTTGGAGTTTTTACACTTATATTTAATATTTGTTAAGGTGGGTTATGTTTCAGTTTATCATCTGCTATTTGTTTTTTTATTTGACCCATCTATTTTTTCCTCTCCCTTTTCTCTTGCCTTCCTTTTAGATTCATTTAATATTTTTTCTCTTTCTATTTCACTTAATTGTTGACTTATTGACCAATACTCTACATATTACAATGATTGTGTTAGCTTTTAGTATATATCTTTAACTTAGCACCATCTATTGTATATCCATTTGTCCCCCTGGCCTTTGTACTCCTGTTGTCATGTATTTTACTTACACATATGTAGACCCCAAATTTACATTGCTATCATTTTTACTATAAACAACTGCTGATTTTTAAAAGAGATCTAATAATACAAGAGAAAGGTGTTATATTTAACTAATAGTTATCTTGTCTCCTGGTCTTTGTTACTTTGTGTAGATACAAGTTTTGCATCGAATACCATATTGCCTCTGATTAATGTACTTCTTTAACTGTACTTTTAGATTAGGTATGCTTGTGATGAATTCGTTCTTTTGCATGTTGTAAAACTTCTGCATGTTGCACAGTTTTATTTATCTCTCTTTTTTTTTTGCTGTTGTTTTTATATTTCTGACTATTAAGTCAAGATTAAAATATACTTCTCAGTATCCAGTCCTTCATTCATAGCTTTAAAACGTTCTATTCTTTGTATAGACTATAATTTATTCCTCTATCCTTCCATTCATGGACATTTGGATTATCATACTTTTTAAGTACTGTGAATTGTGCTGCTGTGCACATTTACCTATAAGCATGTGTTTAAGTAGTACCTGTTTTTGATTCTTTTTTGAATATATCCTAGGGGTGGAAATGCTGCATTTTATTTGAAAGATATTTTCCCCAGGAATTCAAGGTTGACTTCTTTTTCCTCTCTCTCTTTTTCAGTACTCGAAAGATGTTACTCCACTCTCTTCTAGTTTGCATTGTTTCTGCCAAGAAATATGCTGTCATCCTTGTCTTTGTTCCTCTCTAGGTAATGCATGATATTTCTCTAGCATCTTGATTTTCTGTTTTTCACTCAAGTTAAGCAATTTGATTATGATATGACTTGCAGCAATTTTCTTGTTTCCTGTACTTGGGTTTTGTCAAAATTCTTGATATACATGAGATCATAAAATTTAGAAAATTTTAGCTATTCTTTCTTCAAGGATTTTTTTCTATCATATTCTCTCTTGTCCTTTGGAGACTCCAATTTGTATATATTACACTGCTTAAAGTTTTTCTACAATGAAACTAATTATGTGTTCCTTTCTTCACTCTTTTCTTTTGCATAATCTCTTTTATGCATAAAAGAGCTGAGATGTAGGCCAGAGGTGCCAAGGCAAGGGATGGGGGATTGTGAGAGGATTCACTAGAGTCAGAGTGGGGAGCAGAACAAGTGGATCTACTGAAATACACTGCTGAGGAGAGCAGCAGGTAAGATAGGAGAGGTCTGCTGCACCATGTGTGTTAGCTCTCTGGCTGGGGATCAAACTCATAGCTTCATAATGCTGATATTTAACTCCTTGTGCCATCAAGGAGGCCCTGCATAATTTACCTTACTACATCTTCAAATCCACTAACCTTTTCCTCTAATATATTTTCTGCTGTTAATCCTGTCAGGTGTGTTTTTCAACTCATCTTTTAATTGTTGTTTCTAGAAGTTTAGTTTAGGTCTTTTTTTGTGTCTTTCAGGATTTCATTTAACCTTTTCAAATTTCGTTTTTTAAAGCATATGAATTAGTTTTGCTATTTTTAATATGTATTGAATTTATTTACCAAATCTATTACTGTCATTTGTTGCTTGATTTTGCTTAAATTGGTTTATCTTATTATGTATCTTATTGTCCTTCTTTGCATGCATATGAGTTTTATATTGGATGCCAGATATTGTGTATTTTACCTTGGAGCTAGATACTTTTGAATTCCTCTAAGTTTTTGTAAGCTTTGTTCTTGAACTTGAGTAAGTTTCTTGCAAAAAGTTTGATCCTTTCAGGTCTTGTGTCTAAGCTTTATAAGCAAAGAAGGTTCATCTAAAACGAATTTCCCCACTGCAAATGCCTTTTACTTTACCCCATGTCCTGTGAATTGTTAGATTTTCTACTATGATTGGTAGAGATTGTTCCTCTAATCTCTTCAGTGGTTCTAACTCCAATCTCTGGTAGTTTCTTTACACATATACACTGTGTAGTGCTCAGTTGTATACTCAAGGAGAGCTCTGTTAATTTACAGAGTCCTTTCTTGCCATAGCTCTCTCTTCTTCAGTACCCTGCCATATAAACTGTAGCTACCTTAGTTTCGACTTTGAACAACAGCTCCTTAACTTAGGGAGTTTGACAGGCACTGGCTTAATCCTCCCTGCACCATGACCTGAAAATTCTCTCCATGCAATAAATGGAGGGACTTGTAGGACTGGGTTCCTCTTACTTCTGTGTCTCCAGGTAGGTCACTTCTTTGCATGATGTCTTATATCTTCAGACCATTGTTTCATAAGTTGCTCCATATTTTTATGAAAGAGAAAAAGAACTAGCATTATTTTTTATGTACTTGCCCACCTAATTCTCAAGGAATCACCAAGTTAGTTAAAAATAGAGTATTGATGTGGCATTTGTTAAACAGAAAATCTAGGCTAAATTATAGAGCATTACCACGAAGAGCTGGTTTGCATTAGCTACCTTGAACAGATGCTTATTCTTTTTCTACTAATTCAACAGATATTTTTCAGACTTTCTCTATATTTAACCTCTGATGAGCAAAATAATTAATGTTTTTAACACATACAGTCTTGTTCACAAAGGCCTTTCCTTCTAGTGTAAGAACTTAGAGATTATCTGTTAGAATCAACTTATTGTGAAAATAATCTATCTAGCAAATAGAACTTACAGTCTCAAGTGACCAAATGCAAATTTTTTTGTTGGCTAGAATTTTATACCTAGGACTAATTTAGTGGAATCCAGGCAATGTTTAATAAAACTATAAATTGCTAGATTAGAAAGAGACTTCAGGATACATAGGTAAGATAACATAGACTCATATGTACTAACTTTAAGTATGAACTCTTTTGGTTTTTAGTATGTTGATAATTTTTCAAAAAAAGAAAAATTTCAGAATTATTATGCATTGTCTTTATTTTGATTTTAATATATTTGTTTGTGTGGAGGAGGGGGCATTCTGTTTAAGTATAGAGAAAACGAAAAAACTTAGAAAATTTAAAACTCGTGCAAAGGGCACATAAATATGAGTAGTCATGCCTTGCATATATAAATTAACTTTTATTGAGGTAAATTTAAGGCAAAGAATTAACAGAACTACCATCCCCCAGGTTCTCCTCCCACAGAAAAGTGTTCTGTGGCTTGGCATAGATAGTTTGGATACACCATTAAAAGGGATCTGATAGGAGACTTATCCTAAAACATTGTACACATGGGAGAGGAAGCCTCTGGAACTTAGTAGCTTTTATTAGTCCATTCTAGTAGAATAGGAAATGTGCTTCCAGAACCACCTATATTTGTCTTTGTAACATCAAACACTGGTTACACCTGAGATTGAGAGTGGGGAAGTGAAGAACAACTAATTTTTACCTTTTGCATTTTTCAATTGTTTGAATGTATTCCAACTCACATGAAACTTTTTTAAGACATATTCTGGTGAGCAGTAGAGTATCTAACTCATAGTAAATATAAAATAAATGTTGATTCATTAAATGGATCATTGGCCTAGCCCTTGTACCAAATTAGGTAGACTTATAAAAATTATCAAAGTAAAGAGTCACAGATCTCCCATCTTCGCTGGTCCAACAGACACAGAACCTGCTGTCCTGGGCCAGGCCCCAGGCCATACGTGCCAGCTGGGTGTCTGCCGCTAACTCAGGAGCTGGTGAGCTGTCCTCATGGGCAGAGCTGCAGAAGGACTTCTCAGAACCACAGAAAGACCAGTTGGGAATAAGTGAGGGAATACCGGGGACAAAGCAGCATGCACCCCAATAAAGAGTCAAGTATTTTTTTAAATATTTATGCATACAAGAACTGGGGTACTGGCCAGAGGCATGGGGTCGGGGTGAGAGGATTCACCAGAGACGGAGCAGGGAACAGAACAGGCAGATCTACTGAAATACACTGCTGAGTGGAGCAGCGGGCAACACAGGAGAGGTCTGCTGAACCATGTGGGTCCCCTCTCCAGCAGGGAACAGGGATCAAACTTGTGTGACAATGGCTGCAGTCGGCTTCATAGTGTGTTGCTTAACCCACTGTGCCACCAGGGAGTCCCTATTTTAAGTTTTTTTTTAAAGATTTATTTATTTATGCATACAAGCACTGGGGTACAGACCAGAGGTGCGGTGGGAGGAGGGGGGAGAGGTGAGAGAATCCACCAGACAGAGAGGGGAACAGAACAAACAAGCAAATCTACTGAAACACACTGTTCAGGGGAACAGTGGGCGAGGCAGGATAGGTCTGCTGCACCATGTGGGTCTCCTCCCCAGCCAGTGGCAGGGATTGAACTCATGCTGCAGTGGCTGTGATTTGCTTCATAGTGCATTGCTTAACCCTCTGTGCCACCAGGGAGGGCCTATTTTAAGTATTTTTAAAGTATACTTATAAAGAAAGATTATATTGCAACAATATTCTCTGTACTCAGTATTCCATTGCTGAGGAAGTATATATACATGTATATGTATGCTCATGGTACATGCATGGAGACATTGGAGAGATGAACCAAAACAAGTCATTGCTGTTGGTTACCATTATGGAAGAGACACTGAGGTCTGAGGTTGATGGGGAAGAGCCTTTCGTTTACAGTTTACGTTCTTTCTGTATAGTCTGAATGACTTGGATGTTTATGCAAAATTCCCTCTTTTCCTCCCTTTTCTTCCTCCTCATCTTTCTTACATTTCATTACCAAGAACAAGTATATTAAAGGAATATGGAAGGTTTCTAAAATATCAAAGAACTTGCTAGAGGAAAAATTCAAAAGCATCTAGAAACATAATATATGCTTTTAAAACTAGGATTTAGAAAAGGGAATGAGGATGGTATTTAATATATACTCAGGCAAGAAAAGAAGATATGGAGAAGGGGTTTCTGCTTATTGGACTCTAAATGCCAGTACAATCAAATATATACCAGTGGTATTGAGATATACAGTTTTTACAAACATAGTGAAACTGTCTCCATGAGTAAAACATTTCCCTTGTGATACCAAGCCCTAATAACCGCTGGGACTGTTCCCTAGCATCTCCAGTGAGCCCACTCTTTTAGAAGGAGTCTTCAGTGTACACATAATTCTATAGCCTCACCTCAGCTATTTTAAAGGGAGAAATTCACATGCCCTAAGAGAACTAAATCTTTTTAAACTTCAAGCCAAATCTTTCCCACCATATTTCTAGGCTCCACTGATGTGGAAAAAACTTCACAGTTTTATGTACCACCAAGGAGTGGGAGTGGAAGATGTTGCCAGTTAAGCTATAATACAGTGCTTTATTATCAGTTTAAATTTTCTTTTAATTTTAGGCACATTCTTTTAGACTTAAGGCAGTGATTTTTATCATGTATTACACAACTCAGTTTCTGTATTTTTCTTCAAACACAAACTTTGTTTCAGTGCCAAATCACATTGTAATCTTTTTGAAGACATTTTAAATGGCAATTAAATGAAACCTATGAAGGATTAGGCATACCCAGAACTCAGTTGAAATCACAGTATAAACAGCTAGGACCAAATTTGTTTCTGTACAAGTTTGGCTATCAGTGATTATAAGATGCATCCTGTTCTCCTAGAAAAAAATGGAAACCAGTATGATTTATAGGGTCCCTTGTTTCCCTGAAAGCTTGTTGACACATAAATCTTTAATAAAGAAGAGGGCTTGAGGCCACCCTGGTGGTGCAGGGTTAAAGTCTCAATGCTGTCAGGCTATCACCAACCACTGCAGCATGAGTTCATCCCCAGCCAGGGAGCAGACCGCTCCTGCCTCGCCTACTGCTCCCCTCAGCAGTGTATTTCAGTAGATCTGCCTGTTCTGTTCCCCACTCTGTCTCTGGTGAATCATCTCACTCCCCAGACCTACATCCCTGGCCTACACCCCAGTTCTTGTACACATAAATAAATAAAAATACATCTTAAATAAATAAAGAAGAGGGCTTTTATTTCACCATTAGAAGTGCAGGCTTAAAAAATAATCTCTTAGATGAGTTACTACATTGCCTACTTTTCTTTCTTTTTAATTTAACAGATGTCTTCCAACCAGAATTATCTTCCATGCTATCAACGATAATTTCTTATTTTAAAATGTTCATTGCCTACCTGGCAATGTCCAGATTCTTTAGCGTGGCACAGAAGGCCAGTTTAATCCTAACCTATTTCTCACTGTCATTTTCTATTATCTCCTCTCTTCCCAAGTCCTCACTTGCACCCCTTCCTATGTCAACTAATGTATCTTGTCTTCTCTGCACTACTTTGTTATCTTCCTGCTTCCCAGGCTCCTGTTATTTCTTTTTCCCTGACTGTTCCAAAGTGTTGATCTACCCCCAGAGTTCTGTCTTGACACTGTTCTGTCTTATTGCATCTTACTTCATCTTTCCTTGGCTTCAGCTACCAACTACAATGTATGTGTTTGTTGAATTGACTTTTAATAAATTAAATATGTGTGTGTATGATCATAATTCAGAGAGTAGAAGAGAGAATTCAGCAAATATCAAGTCTTCCCTACTCGCTTCATACCACCTTTGAACTTCTTAGTGTCTTGCTTTCATAATATTGACTTGGTATATCCTCTTTTCATCAGTTAGTCCTGAGTTATTTTAATGACCATCTCTCTATACTTTAGTCCTCCATCTTATCTTGTTGCCAGAATGCTTTTTCTAGATAAAAATCTTTTTTTAAAAAATTGATGAAATTCATATGGAGACACAAAAGACCTCGAATAGCCAAAGCTCTCCTAACTGACAAAAAGGGAAGTGGAGGGATCACACTTCCTGAC
>JAGFMF010011655.1:1813078-1838867 GCA_019455555.1 Galemys pyrenaicus | reverse complement strand
GTGAGATGGTGATGGGGAATACATGGGGATTACAATTAATGGCAAGTATATGTAAATTTTAAAATATTTTAATTAAAAAAATATTTTTTTGTTTCCTAAGAATAACGATATGTAAGACCTTTAATTATCCATCCCCTGCCTACCTAGCAGTCTTATATCACATTATACCACAGGCATGCAGCATGCTCCCACAGTGAATCACTGCTTATGCTCAGGCCCACATACATGACTTCTTATGCTTTTTGGAATTTCCAGTAGCTCTATGCTATTTCATGCTTCCTTGATTTTACATACTCTCATCTCTTGGCCATTACCCCTGTCTATATCAGAGATACTTTTCTTCAAGATCAATTTCAAACATCACCTACTCTGTTCTCATTCTACTCATTTTACCCCAGGTCAAAATGACTTATATACCTCCATAATGCCATATATATATACACACACACATATATATAGCCATATATGTTTTTTATATATATGTATATATAAAATGATTCTCACCACACCGAATTACTCTTACCCCATGTGAAATTTTCTTTTTAAGATTTATTTATGTATACAAGAACTGGGGGACAGGCCAGAGGTGTGGGGGGTGAGAGGATTTACCAAGAGACAGTGTGGGGAACAGAATAGGTGGATAGACTGAAGTGCACTGCTGAGGGGAGCAGCGGGTGATGTAGGAGAGGTCTGCTACTCCATGTGGGTCACTTCCCTGGTGGGAGTTCGAACTCATTCTGAATCCCTGGCCAGGGATCAAACTGCGCAGCAGTTATTAACTCCTTGCGCCACTAGGCAGGCCCCCATGTAGCACGGTCTGTTAATTGTTTTCCTTTTTCAAATACTGCTTGCAACCCAGTGGGAAAGTATTCAACTGGACAGATATGTAACACATTTTCTTCTCATTTCTATATTTCGTGCTAGCCTTACGTGTTATTGCTTTCTTTTTTATTATTCAAAAGCAATGACAAATATTGATTAAGCACATGATTCTGGAGCCAGACTCACTGTTTAAAACCTCATTACTGCTAATTACTAGCCGTGGAAACTTAGATAAAAGTTGTTGAACCTCTCTGTACCTGAGTGTCCTCATTTGTGAGATATTAAACTCCACATAAAATAAGTTTCACTGAAATATTTCCTGAGCAAGTGAATAGATTACTTTTAGTTCATAAGACAGATTATGTTTATAACATTTCATAAGGAAAAAAAACAGAAAAGCAAAGCAGAAGGGGAAAAAATAGCTTTAAAAACAGGCAAAGACACTGTGAAAGGCTATATACTGTATGATTCCAACTATATAACATTCTGAAAAGGTGAAACCATGAGACAGTTAGAAGATCAGAGGTTGCCAGGCATTGAATGGGAGAGATGAATAGGTGGAGCACAGGAGATTTTAGGCAGAGAAACTAATATACTATAATGGTAGCACACAGCATTACACATTTGTCAAAGCCTATAGAGTATACAACACCAAGCGTGAACCCTAATGTAAACTACAGACTTAGGGATGTTAAGAATGTGTCAGTATAGGTTCATCAACTGTGTGGAACGAATGTTGCTGCTAGAGGAGTGAAATGGAAAAAAATGCAATGTACTAGGCCTTTTCTAGAAGCCATGCTTTAGTAGATTCAAATATTAGCGCATATAAGAGACAGAATGTGTACCAAAAGCCAACCACCACTGAAGTAGAAAAAAACAATGGATTATTTATAAATTGTATCCTGTTTACATATCAAACATAAAATTGTTTAAACTTTTTACCTAGCTGGTTGTACCTAAGTAATTCATGAATGACTATATATTTTTTCACTTAAGAGCTCTTATAAATCACACTGCAAATTCACCCGACTGCCCAAACTACCCAATCAGCATTGTAATGTAATACACTAATATGATTTTCTCAGGACTAGCTTTGACAGGAAAATTAAAACACTTGAACTCAAAAATTCCATTCTGTGACTCAAATCTCCTGTCTTTCCAGCTCTCCCAGCCCTTCCAGCTCTTCCAACCCTTTCATTCCCAGTAAATCTGTGTTTTATAAGGACTCATTACTTTCAAGTCCCAGACTCACAAACTTCATGTTTTTCCCCTCTTTTCTCTACCTTTGTTCTTACCCAGCCATGGACCTTATCAGCCATCTGAATACTATATTCACCAGGACTCTAGAGTATCTGTAGCCAAATTCATCCATCAGGCTTTTCTTGACAATCCCCACCTTTTGCATAGTACCTTACAATCTGTTAGTTACCCTATAAATATTTAATAGAAGGAAGGAGAGAGGAGAGAAAAATTCTGGCTTTGTGATAACATGCTAAAAAAAAAAGTTGTGGAAATCTGTTGCTTTTGCTTTTTGGAAGCATTACAAATTCATGTTGTTGAATTGATATGCAATTCAACAGCCCCCTCATTCCTGTTACCCAGTGTTTTTATTTTTCTGTATCCTATTTTCTATTATCATCATTGCAGATCATTTCTACCCCACAAAGCCATCATTCCCATCTATATTTATTTTCTGGGTGCAGCAAACCTCTCCTGTACCGCTCCCTGTTCCTTTCAGCAGTGTATTTCAGTAAATCTTCCATTCTGTATCTGGTGAATGCTGTCATCCTCCATACCTCAGGCCTACATGCCAGTTCTTACATGCATAAATAAATAAAAATAAATCTCATAAATTTATTTTCCTTGAGTTCATTATACCCAAATATTTTTAAGAATCTTCTATTTTTTTCCACTTCTACTCCTTTTCAAAAGAGTGTGTGTGTGTGTACATGTGTATACATGCAACATATGTGACTTTCAAAAGTTAACCCCCTTTTTTGTGCTTACTTCCGCAGTAGTCACTAATGACTTCCTAATTGTCAGTATTCTTTCTCAGTCTCCCACCTAACTATAGCATGGCATTAATAGCTATTATTTAAGTTCGGTTTTTTTCCTTGCTTTTCCTAAAGTGAATTTTTGGTCTTCTAAGTTGATATTTTTGTCATCTTCTAGTCCTGAAATATAGGTACCCCTCTTGTATCTGCCAGTTACCCTGTCCTTAAACCTCAGCCGTGGTTCTTAAATGTTAACTAAGTATGAGAATCACCTAAGATTCTTATATAAGTATACATTTCTAGATCCTGTCCTCAAAAATCATGATTAAGCAGGTCAAGAATGAAGCCCAGGAATCTGCATTTAACTACCTCTTCTTGTGACTAATAAAAGAGACACATGGCCACACTTTGAAAAAATATTTTGTTCTATAGTTCTGTCTGCTCCAGTGATATGTCATTATTTTCATGCTGATTACTTTCAAGTAGCTTAACATTTACTCTCATGAATTTCTCATCTCAACCATACTTTGAGAATCTTAGAACCAAAGCAGTACTGATACAACTAGCATGCAGTTGCTGTTGATTATTAAGATATTTGCAAAAACTTGGAAAATAGCTGCTGCCCAAAGCCCCAAGTGTCATTCTGCATCACTATCCAGTCCTCATTGTTTCCTAAGATCTTACCGCAGACCCGCTGTCTAGCAACAAAGTAGTAATACCTGGCACTTCAGTTTCTTCAGGATCCTGCTTCCCTGCTAAGGTTGGCATCCTGCTTGGTTGAATTGTGTCAGTTAAATATTTTCCCTGTTATAGATGATGGTATCAATAGCCACATGAGAACACAGGAGAAGGGGCTGGTTTCAGTGGTGAGGATGATAAACTCAGAATATGTTTTATGTTCAGTACTGTTAAGCCTACTAAAGTAGCTGGATAGAGTGGCCTGCAGCAAGTCTGAAACCATGAGAACTGCACTTTCCAAATTTGACAACATCAAAATCTAAGGTTCAACCCTTAGGAAACTTTAATTCAGTAGGACTGAAATGGGACCCAGAAGTCAGCATTTTTTAACATACCCCATCTCAAACCCACTCTCCCTCCCCCTTGCCCCAACACACACACACACTCCAGTGATTGTGATGATTGACTGGGCTCAAGAACTGCAGTTTAGACTGAGGCTACAGAGAAGTAGTACCAGAGTGTTGTTGCCCACGTTTGACCACTACTGGGAAGTATCACTTGTATGTGCTTTATATACAGAAAGCAACTCTGTTAAAGTCCATTCAGTAAAATGCATTTTGTGCCTGGCAAGAAAGAGCTCCATTTCTAGGCATTTCTTTGAAAATAAACAGCACAAGGGCCTCTCTGGTGGCACAGAGGGTTGAGCACTGCACTGTGGAGCTTCCGCAGCAGCCACTGCAATGAGAGTTCCCTCCCCAGCCCAGGGAGGTGACCCACATGGTACAGCAGACCTCTCCTGTCTCACCCACTGCTCCCCTCAGCAGTATATTTCAGTTGATCTGCCTGTTGTGCTCCCCACTCTATCTCTGGTGAATCCTCTCAACCCTCCCCACCCACATCCCCACCACAACCCCCCATACTCCCTCACCTCTCGCCTGTACCTCAGCTCTTATGTGTATAAATAAATAATTTTTTTAATTTAAAAAAAAAAAACAGCACAAGAAAACACAGCAAAATGTAGTCACCTTATAAGTATTTAAAATTTTAAGAGAAAATAATTTTTCATTGTCATTCAAGAATATGTTAAATTACTATTCAAATCAAAATATATAATTATGTTTTAATCAGGTGTTGCTTTTCTCTGAATCATAGGTACAGTTTATTGAAACAAAGAGGAATAACAATTCTATAAAATGTTGTGTCATGACTTTAGTCCATTAGTCATTTATTACGTATATGATGCCTGAGTCACTAATTACTAAGGCTTTCCTATAAGGAAAAGATTACTAACAATAGGTAAAATAAGTGATTGTGAAACTTTTTGAATTGTAATTATTATAGTTACAGAACGGATTTTAAAAATAATATTGGTGGGATTAAGTTAAATTGCATGTATTTCAAAAATAGAAATTAGTCTTACTTTTCATTGAGAGACATATACATTTTTCATGCCTACAAACAATCTTATAAAGAAATATATCCTGAAAAGTAATAACACATAGTAGTTTAATTAGGGTGGGAAGAATTTGTAGGTTATGTATTAGAGATAACTTTTGGAAGTCATACAACTTCTCTATCTTAATTTTGTTTGTAATATTAACACATTTAATTGTTGTAATGAGAAAAATTGAACTACAGTAAATAAGACTAACTGCTGCTTTATTTTTAAAGCAATTGAAATTAGATTTGATAAATTTTAAACATAGCTCATTCTAGATCATAGCAAACTACAATTGTAAATGCCCTTAGTCCACCCCTACCATCCTCTCTGCCCCCCCCAACACACACACACACACACACACACACTCAGACTTTTCTGCACTTTGAAACACAAAGCAGCTTGTCAGTTCAGTTTATTCTTTCAGGTCAGTTCTGTGAAAACAAAGTCAAGGCAATTGTTTGATTTAATTGAGTAGTAAAACTGGTTATACAGGTAAGTAGAACTTAGTTTTATTTTTGCCCAGCTGCATATTTGAATGGTCATAAAGTAACTTAGTAGAGTAATAAGATTCCAGTGACATTATAATAGACTTTAAAGAATGACTACTAAAGAAAGGAAAAAGAACACTAAAACTAAACTATAGAAAATATTCATGGTATTTTTTCTTTATGGCTCTGCCTTCACTATAATGAATAACGTCCAAAGTGAGAAGTTTTTTGTTTCATTGTTCATTTCCTTTTCTTTGAGAGTTTTTCTTCCTAAACTATACTTAATGTAACTTTTGAAAAATTTTCTAATATAATTTAAATAACTTTGACAAAGTAGTTCTCAAATTGTAAACAGATACTCTGTAATGTTTGGTCAGCTACTTTTTGGCTTTATTTCCTCCTTACCCACCTGGACCTCATGCTCGATTCGATCATTTTAATAGTAGTTGTTTTTAACTGTGACTATTTCTGCCTCACACTATAACCGTCCTGCTGTTCATCAGCTTCTATGCTGCTAGTCACCCATTATCTTTTTATGTGAATGGAAAAACAAAAAACTGCAGTGCTAAAATAAATTATATGTTTAGGTCTTAATTTAAAAATGTAGATCTCAAAAAAAAATAAAAATGTAGATCTCGTAAATGTAGTTATATTTGAGGAAAAAAATAGAAATTTCTTGTCTCAGAAAAATAGCAAATCTCTAGCCTCATTTGAACTTGTTAGGACTTGAAGCAAAAGGAAAAAAATTACTTTATAAGGCCAGAATTTTACTGTCAAAGATATTTTAAAGTTATTGAGTAGTTAGGACTTATATAATATTTTTGTTTATGTAATGAAATACTCCTTTACCACTCCTCACCCATTTAATAGGTATCTACCAGTTTTGCTGTGATTGTTCAGTTTTCACATATCCAACTTTAAGAATATCTTTTTGAGAACTTACTATGTACCAAGGTAGGTACTTGATGATATGGACAGTTCTATGCAGACATCTACTTTATTATTTTTTTTTAAGATTTATTTATTTATGCATACAAGCGCTGGGGTACAGGCCAGAGGCGTGGGTGGTGAGAGGATCCACCACAGACAGAGTGGGGAACAGAACAGGCAGACTGACTGAAACACACTGCTGAGGGGAGCAGCGGGCACAGCAGGAGAAGTCTGCTGCGCCATGTAGATCCCCTCCCTGGCGGGCAACAGGGATCAAACTCATGCTGTAGTGGCTGTGGTTTGCTTCATAGTGTGTCGCTTAACCCACTGTGCCACCAGGGAGGTGCCAGACATCCACTTTATATTTGCTTAGAAATTTCAGATAAAAGGCTAATTCAAATTTTAAAATTAAGGTTGATTGGATATATACATTAATAAATCTTTTAGGGAAAGAACTTTGATCTTATATATCAAGATCATTCAATAGTCATGCTTACCCTTTAACCTAGTACATGTTTTTCGTTTTTCTAAAAAAAATTTAAGAAAATATTTTAAGAAAAATCATCTATAATACAATAAATACAATAAAAAAGGTTGTAGCATTATTTATACTAATCAAAAATTGATAACATCCTAAATGTTTATTGCTATAAGCAGTGTAATGAATTGGCATACTGACTACACAATTTTGTAACATTAAAAATTGTAAATTAAGGTACTCCAACCAAACTTTAAAAGTGATTACAGTATAAGGTAAAGTAAAAAAGCATAATATGAAACTGTACATAAGCAATTAAGGAATCCAAAAAGGAAATTAAGAAAACAGTCCCAGGCCTCTCTGGTGGCGCAGTTGGTTAAGCAATGCACTATGAAGAAAACCGCAGCCACTGCAGAACAAGTTCAATCCCTGTCACCGGCCCGGGGGGCTGTGGGGGTGGATGGGGACCACATGACACAGCGGACCTCTCTTGCCTTGCCCACTGCTCCCCTCAGCAGTGTGTTTCAGTCAGTCTGCCTGTTCTGCTCTCCACTCTGTCTCTGGTGAATCCTCTCACCTCCCTGGACTCTGGCCTGTACCCCAGCTCTTATGTGCATAAATAAATAATCTTGAAAAAAAAAGAAAAGAAAAAGAAAACAGTTCCATTCACATAACATCAAAAAGGATAAGATATTTAGGAGTAAATTTAATTGAACAGCAGGAAGACTTCTACACTTCAAAAAAAAAATTTAAAACATTGCTGAATGAAATTAAAGAACACCTGATAAATGGAAAGTTAGCCGATGTTCATGGAGTAGATGACTTAATATTGTAGGATGACAATATTAAGCAAAATAATATACATAATCAATGCAGGTCCTAAAAAATCCCATGTCATTTTTTTAGAAATAGAAAACCCACCCTAAAAATTCAGAAGTAATTTCAGGAGTCTCCAAATGGCCAAAACAATCTTGAAAAGAAAAACTTAGTTGGAGGATTCACAGCTCCAGCTTTTAAAACTTACTACAAAGCTATACTAACCAAAATAGTATTGTACCAGCATAAGGACAGACCTGAAAGACCAATGGAATAAACTGAAGAAGCCAAAATTAAGTCCTCACATACAGGAAATCAATGGTGTTTTGTAAGTTTGCCAATACCATTCAGTACAGAAAATAATCTTTTCAGCAAGTGGTGCTTATAAAACTGGATGTCTACTTATGAAAGAATGAAATTAGACCTATATCTCATACAAAAATCAACTCAAAATGGATCAAAGACCCAAATTTCAGAACTAAAGTTACAAAACTCATAAAAAAGCAAACATAGTAGAAAATCTTCATGACCTTAGATTAGGCATGATCTCTTTAAATAATACCAAAACCCACACTGAGTTTAACTTAATCAAAATTAATAAATTTTGTAGTCAAAGGACATTATCAAGAGGAAAAGCTAGCCTATAGGATTGGAGAAAGGTACTGACAAAGTATTCATCTAATAAGACTTTAATATCCAGAATATTTAAAGAACTCCTACAACTCAGCAACAACAAAAATGATTTGAATAGACTTTTCTCCAAAGAGGGCACATTAGTCAATAAGCACATGAAAAAACAGTGTTGGCAAGGTTGTTGAGAAATTACAACCAAGTACATTCATTGCTGATAAGAATATAAAATGATAACACTGTTATGGAAAACAGTTTTCAGTTCCTCAAAAAATTAAATACAGAATTACCAAATGACCCAGCATTTCTCTCTTAAGTAAATACTCAAGAAATTGAAAACAGGGACACAAACATATTTTTATACTACTGTTCATGGCAAAACTAGTCATAATGGCCAACAGTGGAGACAACTGAAGTATTCATCAACAAATGAACAGATAAAATATATCATAAATATGTCATGGACTATTATACATCTTTTAAAAGGAATGAAGTACTGATTCACAGAACAACATAGTTGAAACTTGAAAATGTTAAATGAAATAGAGACAAAATGACAAATATATTATTCCACTTACATGAGACACCTAAAATAGGCAAACTCATAGAAGCAGAGAAAGTACTCATAGACTACTAACTTTTCCTTGAGCTGTGGGTACGGGGAAATGTTTTAGCTTAATGGTTGCAGAGTTACTGTTCGGCTGAGGAAATGTTCTAAAACAAATACACGTGATAGTTGTACACCATTGTAAATTTACTTAATGCCAATGATTGTGCACTATAAAATAGTTAAAATGCTGAATATCATTATTTATATTTTAAACATAATTTTTTAAAGTTTAATTACACACAGTGATTTAGGTGCATAAATTATGATTTAAAATTTTATTTTAAAGATAAAAAGGAATATGAAGACATAAAAAACACTAACTTATAATAATTATATTATTTTGAGTAGAAATAAAGTTCAGATGAAAGATTTTCATTCATGAAAAAAAGATAAATTTTGTCACATAGCTTCTCAGACCAACAAATGGTAAGGAAATTTAGGAGACCCACCCACAGAATTGGTAACAATGTTTTATTTAAAAAAGATTTTGCCTGTTTATATTGTTTTCATTATTAATGTATTATTATTATAAAAATGGCTGTATTAATCATTTTTAAAATATTCACATTTTCACAGGAAAACCTTTTTGGAATAATTTATTTAAGGCAGAATTGATGTACTGTACCTGATTTTTAGTTTCTTGTAAAGTTTTCTAGATTTTGATGAACTATTTATTTTATTTTATTTTTTTTTTAGCTTGACAGGGCCAATTCTCTGTTAAACCAAACTCAGCAACCTTACAGATACCTCATTGAATCAGTACGTCAGAGAGATACTAAGATTGATTCACTGAAGGAGAATATTATACAACTTGAGAAAGATGTCAGGTAAGCTATTTACAAGTCTTTTACTTGAATAATAAAGACACTGGCAATGTAATACTGTTGTACATAAATTATGAAGAAAAAGTTTAAGTGATAAAAGTAAATGGGGTGGATGTTAAATTTCTGATAAGAATTGGTCATTTCAATGCCGAACTTTTGAGCAAAGCACCCTCCCACCAAGGGTACACAACAGTCCTCCTGTCCTTGGTCCCCTAGAACTCTAATGTGATGTGGGCTGGCCGAGGGAGAGGGAGACTATAGCTAGATGCCATATGTGATATCAGAATGACTTTTTAAACTGATAAAATGTACACATTTACTTAAATTGATGTTGACTTTACCAAGGAATTTTTAGGTTTTTCTTCCCCCTGACCCTTTACATGAAGTCACCATAAATCACCTAACTGTAAATAAATAAATTCCTTTCACCTCCTCATACTGAAATTGTTTTCTTGCCTGACACTTTAGCCAAAAGACTTGTTCCATTCAATAATTATTCAAATTCTTTCTCTGTTCATTTCTGTGATTATTTTAGTCTCTTTAAATTTCATCAAAGAATGATGCTGTGCCTATAAAGGTTTTAGCTTATGGTTATTGGCTTAGTTAATATATTTTAAGATTATTAGAATAACTTATTGGATAAATTACTAACAAACTCATAAATGTGGAAGCAGAGAATTAGAGGGGAATGGACATTGTTAAATTAAGGCATTAGAGAATTATTTTACCCTTCTGTGGAATGCATGAAAGGCCTGTAGAAGTACTTCTTTCATAGTTGCTGTCAAATAAATTTATCTCAATGTTTATTTTACTAAGAATTAAGATAAATAAAAATGTTTAATATGGAGAAACATGATAGCTAGTTAGAATAGAAAATATAAAGCTGAACAAATTCAGTCTTAGAGAAATTAAGAAATTGTCACTAAAAACATACAGGTTTGAGTTAGGACCAAAATCTCAATTCAGATCTGTCAGCTCTCTAATTGTATACTTGTAATTATTATGTTATACTGCCTCCCTATGTCCTATTCTGAATAAGGAATAAATTTTCCTTAACTAATACAACTAAGGAAGAGCAAAAAAAGTAGCATAGAATGGTAGTTAAAAGTTGGTCTTTAATAAGTTGATAATTATTGAAGCTGGGTGACTTATGTTAGAGTTGTATTTTCTTCCTCCTTTTGAAGTATTCCATAATAAAGTTGTTTTTTAAAAACAGACTTTAAAAAGAGAGTATGGGGGCCTCCCTGGTGGCGCAGTGGGTTAAGCAACACACTATGAAGCAAACCACAGCCACTACAGCACGAGTTCGATCCCTGCTGCCGGCCAGGGAGGGAACCCACATGGCGCAGCAGACCTCTCCTGCTGTGCCTGCTGCTCCCCTCAGCAGTGTACTTCCGTTGATCTGCCTGTTCTGCTCCCAGCTCTGTCTGTGGTGAATCCTCTCACCCCCCACACCTCTGGCCTGTACCCCAGTGCTTGCATGCATAAATAAATAAATATTTAAAAAAAAAAAAAAGAAGAGAGTATGGGCTTTAATGGTAGATGCGTGGGTTCAAATCTAGCTAGTAGTTTTGAATTGGAGCAAGTCAACTAAACTCTCTAAGCCTCCTTTACCTGATAGAATGTTTTATAATGATAAAAATATGCTCCTGTTGTACTGTAACAGTACAGTAGCCACTAGCCACATGTGGCTGTTGAAAATTTGAAATATGACAATTGTTTCTGAAGAACTAAATTTTTAATTTTATTTAAATTAATTTTAACTGCCACTTGGCTGGTTAATTGCTGTGGCACTCCGTAGTACAACTAGTCTTCTGATTTGAGAAATGAGAATTATATTCATACAACTTAATCATATGGTTTGAGTTTTAAATGATGTATTCTTTATAATATGTATAGCACTGTGCCTACACATTATAATACTCTATACATGTTTGCTATTATTAGTATTTATCTTACTTTTAACAAATTTTTCTGTTGAAAATTGTCTTGAAAATAAGAAATAACATTTTTCAAATTACGTTGAGTTTAGATGATTATTAGAACTCCTTTAATAACAGCAACCAATTGTGGAGTCAAATACAAAAAGAACTTTGTGCTTAGACATGAGTCCTTTAAAGCAGTGTTTATCTTATAAATTTATTGCCTGTCATTTTAGTAGATTCTCTGGACTAATATTTCACATGAAATCTCACTCTTCATTGAAGCAACTGCCTTATACAATGAAAAATTAAGGTGCTTTCAAAAGTTTAATTATAGCCTTTGAGATGCTGTGGACATAATGGGGTGACAGGAATAAAATGATGTGAGGCCAAGCAAAGACTGAGTCCACTTGGTCAGTCAGACACAGCAAGCTAAATCTAGAGCTACCCATCGTCAGTCACCCTTACGGGGAGGAAGTGACATTTCACACACAGTAAAATTATCCTGGACTTTGAATACACATAAGCCTTTTTTTTTTTTCTCATGTTAAATGTGTCTCTAAAATACAGATATTAATGTGAGCAGCAAAGGCTAGTTGTGAAAATGAAGTGAAATAACATATATAAAGCTTTGGGCGTGTAGGAGAAAGCTCAGTAAATGTTACTTTCCTTCCTCTTGTCCTTCATTAAATTAAACTTTAAACATTGGATGATGCCTCCAAAAGATTACAAAGTGTTAATTAAGGTCCTTGAAAATTCCTATTCCTCTTTATTATAAGTGTTTCTCTAGATTATACAATAAAAGTTCTTAAAGAACTGAATAACTTAATCATTTTTCTTAGGAAATGAAGCAACGCCACTCTACGCCTTGCACATTTAGCTAATTATACTATGTATTTAATGTCTCAAAAGGTTAGAGTAAATATGTACTGAAGTGAAATCATTATATACATGTTAAAAGCTAACATTTGAGATATTACTATTAACTGCTTTAAATTCCCCTATCATTAAAGTAATAATCCACTCTAAAAGTAGTACTGTTAACTCTCCTCTACAAAGTCACAAGAGACTGTCTGGGTTAGTTGTGTGGTTAAATCTACAGTTCAGAAATGAAGGAAGATTGGAAAATGAATAATTAGCATGAATTTTCCTTCCCTGTTGTCAGTTCTTAATTTATTCTTAACTAGAAGTTTAGTGGGGAAAAGACTACTTTGTCAACTTTTCTGTAAGGCTAAGTCAGGATATATTGATCCAGGAAGTTCAGGAACAATATATCAGGAATATGTTTTCATATAGCAGGTGAAACAGAGCCATAAACATGAATTTCTGAGTAATAATTAACAGTGAATTGAACAATTATGGGTGTAATATACCATTCATGATAGATGTGCTTGTAAGATTTGTTTTGTAGTTGCTTTATGAGTCACTCTTAGAAGCTTTGTATTTTTAAAGGTAAATTTCCACTGTTAGGAAAGATTTCTTATGGAGACTGAACTATTGAGCAATTACTTACAAACTGAAAGAACACAGAGTATAATAATCGTATTTAGTTATAGAGAGCCACATGTTGAAGGAAGTCTCCCTTGTAGTTTAAGAGGCTATTAGAAGGCTAAGATTTTGAAAATATATAGCCCCGTGTTCACCATGGTGTCCATACTGTTGGTGATAAATGATTATCTTGCTCTGTAAAGCAGTGTATCCACCCACCTCTTATTACATGTAATTGTGGTTATTTTTGTTATTTAAATTTGAAAAAATTCTTTATTCTGGAAAAAAATTAAACACTACGTAAAAAACATTTCTAAGGTATTACCCAGTCGGAATCCTTTAATTACATCAGTATTTCCTTCCTTAGCATTTTATTTAATGTACCTGTTGGTATTTGAGAGAGAAAGTGTGTGTATGTGATTACATGCACTATGAATTTATGTTTATATACTGTGTGTGTATGTTACATATTACATATATATGAACATATGGACATTAACGCATCCGCTCCTTGAAAAAACTTATTCCTATTTACTAGATATCCATTTTAATTTTGAAAAATGTTTTATCTTCAAAGTGATTTTTGCAATAGATAGATTAAAATTCTAGAATTACAAATCTGATCTTTACCATTTGGGGGTTCTGGCAGAACATGGCATTCAGTTTCTTTTATATCATTTAGTTCTTTTCAACCCCTTGGCACAGTAGGATCTCTGGCGCCTAACTCCAAAAGTCAATTTGTTTTTCTGTTGAGCTGCTTACCTTTATTGGCATTTAATTACTGTTTTCCTCCAAAGCCTGTTTTTCATCTGAATTAGTAATACTATATAGCATTTATGCAGAGTTTTATGTGTTCGATGCTTTATATAATCATTCATTAAATAATTCACATATCCCTTTGACATACGTATTATTTTCTACTTTTACAAACGTGAAAACTCTGAGGTCCAGTGAGGTGGTCTGGTGGCGCTTTACAACACAGTTGAGTCAGTTGCACAGTTGAGAAGTTAATATTATGTCTAGTCTTTGGTCTCAGACTAACTCAGGTCAAACTATGGCGAGAAGTTAGGGGAAATTCTCAGTTTCTAGAAAGGAAGAGAGTGAGTTTTTTCCTCTTAAATCCTAGGAATTTCTTGTTGTTCCAGAATACCAATCCTTGGATTTAAAGTAAAATAGTTTCTGCCTAACAATTTTTGAATTGGTGACTTTCCACTTTCTTAAAGTATAACTTAAGACTTACCTATTCAGCAAAATAATTCTCATTAATTTTACTTCACAGATTTTGTTTTGCCATTGAAGGTTGTATTGCTTCAAATCATTGTTGCTTTTCTTAATCTTGTTGTAGTGCTGGCTAAATAGATTCATCTCAGTGGCTTTCAAAGAATAGTTCATTTCATGGATCTAATTAATTTTTATATGTTGAATAATAAAACTCCATATAGCATAAGACTGACCTCAAATAATTATCTTTTAAAATATTTATATGTCCTTATAATGAGGCTTCTCATCCTTTCCTGTCAGAAAATGGGTTATATCAAAGGGAAATTCACAATATAGTTGTAGAAATCAAAGATTTCTAAGGATTTGGAGACATAATTTCTTCTTCAAGGTTACAAAGGTTAAATATCTGATTCACTTATCTAACTCTCTTATATTCCTGATAATATGTGGTAAATTAAAAAGCACTGCTTTTAGTTTTAAAGATAAATATTTTAATTAGACTTTCAACCTCTTTGGTTTTAATTTTTTTTTCTGCATATACTTCTTTTTTTTTAACCTTTTAGTATGTCCAGTTCATCTTTTTACTTTTCAGGGTCAACAGCCACCTTTAAAACATTAATATTATATCCCTATTAGGCAAGAAAGTCTTCTCAGAAAGCAGGTCAGCTGCACTGTCAAATGTTTATAAAGAGTCTTCATATAAAGAGTCTTCATATAGCCACTGATTTAATCAAATGTTGCAGTGACTGACCTGCTATTTTCATAGGCCATAAATTTAATTTATCTTCATTCAAACCATAAGTTTTGCTTTTTTCATTTTCTATTTACTATTTATTAATTAAACTTACACTAATTAAATGACTTTTTAAAAGTTCTCTTTTTTTTCCCCAGCAACTTAAATAAAGAAAAATCAGCTTTACTACAAATGAAGAATCAAATGGCGTTAGATTTAGAACAGCTTCTCAATCATCGTGAGGTACTTTTTCCATTTTATCATTAATTTTTACCACTTTAGGCTTTTACAGAGTCCATGTTGGTTTTATTGGATCCCAGTTGTCCATGTTTATTATTGGCTTCTAATACTGGTTTCTCAACTATAATCTGACACTTTTTTTTTTTTAAAGATTTATTTATTTATGCATACAAGCACTGGGGTACAGGCCAGAGGTGTGGGGGGTGAGAGTATTCACCAAAGAGAGCGGGGAGCAGAACAGGCAGATCAATGGAAGTACACTGCTGAGGGGAGCAGCGGGCACAGCAGGAGAGGTCTGCCGCGCCATGTGGGTTCCCACCCCGGCCGGCAGCAGGGATCGAACTCGTGCTGCAGTGGCTGCGATTTGCTTCGTAGTGCATTGCTTAACCCACTGCGCCACCAGGGGAGGCCCTAATCTGACACTTTTTATTCAACTCATGGTGTACCACATTGTTTATGAATTAATTTGTACTTTATAATTGACAAGTTATGTCTTCCTCTTACATGTTTTTGACTCCTTTTTGTCTGTCATATATCTCATTTAATTTTCATGTTAACTTAATGATTATTTTGCTTTATCACTTTCCTTCACTAAATAGCAAGTCTTTTTACTGTACCTCTGTTACATTTTTTATTGTATGCTATGTGCTTAATGTACAATATTTGTGTAGAACTTTAAAATCCATAAAGGTTATTTTTCACTTGTTCCTCATTAAGCATCAAGCTCAAAGAGCATCAACATTTAGAGCTAATATAATCCCCATTTTATAAAAGAAGAAATGGGTTTTAAGAGGCTTGTTCAATGCCAGTTAGTAACTAACGGATAACTCCAGTTCTGTTTTCTTGCTTTTAGGTAATTTTTGAGTCTAATAGACTTATAATAAAGGTCACCATTTTAGCACATATTTCTGATTTTTGACTAATGTACACAATTGTGTGACATCACCACAACCAACATATAAAATGGTTCCATCACCCCAGAAAATTCCTTTTATGTCCCCTTTGTAATGACTGTTTTCCCCAACTCCAGCCGTAACAACCACTAATCTGTTTTCCATCCCTTATAATGTTGGCTTTTCCAACAAAAAGCACTATTCTTTTTCAGAATGTCATGTAAGTGAAATTATTAGTGCTCATCTTTTCAGGCTGGCTTTTTTTTACTTACCGTAAAAAAGATTCATCCATATGGTTGCAAATATTAGTCATTTGTTCCTTTTTATTGCTAAGCAATATTCCATTATATGGTTGGAGAAGAGTTTATCTGTTCACCAATCAATGAATATTTGAATTGTTTCCATTGAGAGGCATTGATAAATAAAGGTGCTATAAATAATTGTCTGTTTTTTTGTAAATATGTTTCCGTTTCTGTTAGTAAATATCCAGAAGGATTGCTAGATCATAAGGAGAGTATATGTTTAACTTTATAAGAAATTGCCAGACTGTTTTCCAAAGTGACTACCATTTACAGCCCACCAGCAATGAATGAGTGTTCCAGCTGCTCTGTAGCCTTGCCAGCAGTTCCTATAGAGCCTAGTTTTTTTAATCCAACACATTTTTTTTCCACTGAACTATCATTGCCTTGTCTTAGCCATGTTTTTACCATTTTGTTAATCAAATGTACCAAATGCTCAAAACAGATTATTGGGTTATGAGTATTCTGAAGACATTGTTTCCTAGTCTGGGAAAGACAGAAGTTATTTGGGAAGAAATCATTGGAAGGATCTTATTGATAGCGATAGCTAGGGAATATTTTACTGGAAGCAGTTCAAAGGCACATATCCTAGAAGTGGTGTCAGGGAATTTGGGGAATTGTCTCTATTTTACAAATGGCTTTGGAGTGAGCTCTCTTAACAGTGGTATTTTTACATAATGAGTGAAAAGGATAAGAAGGTATCACTGGATGACTTTTAGGTAGGTAATTAGATTTAACAACAGATTACAAGCTCAGAAAAGCTTCTCTGGGTATATTTATTCTTTTTCCTGAATTCTAGCATTCCAGGCCTTATCTACTATTACTTCCTAGGATTTTATCTTCAAACAATTGTTTCTTCATTGTGGAAGCCTGATTTATTTACTACTACTTGAATTTTCACAAATGTTCTTAAAATTGAATATTTAAGAGACAGTAATGACAGAAGTCCACTTAGTCATACCAAGTACTTTTATTTTCATAATGTTGCATAATAACTATTTTTTCAGAATGGCAATTTTCATTTGATTTTAGAGGATTATGTGAGATTCTAAAAGTAAATGAACAACATTATGTATTTTGTACATCATATTTGAATAATCAAATCATTCATGAGCCCAAATGAAAACTGAAAGATTCATTTAGTGGATTAATAATTGTGCAATAGGTTTAGGAGAAAATATGCTTAAACATGAAGATAAAATGCTGGTAAGATGAAACTACTCATATAAACCTTCCACTGCGTGGCACCAATTCACATGGATACATATCTAATTAATTGTCATTTATCTTAACCATTAACTTATAAACATGCTAGATTTATAGCCAGATAGTTTAGAAATGCTAGTGAAAACAAAAAACATGCGAACTTTCTAAATATTACATTGTTGAAACATGCGAACTTTCTAAATATTACATTGTTGGAGGGACAAGGTAGTCCTTGGATGAGGAGTGAAAAAATGAGTGTATGATACTATGCAAAAACAAAGGAAGAATGAACAGCTGTTCAGACAAGACTTTTGAACTTTATCAGTCTGCATAGATCCCAATGAATATTAATGCCAACACATAATAATCTTAAATATCAAAATTTTAATAAATGAATTTTAATTTTCTTTTTTAAAAATGATTGATTGATCATAGAAGAACTGGGGGTTAGGCCAGAAATGAGAGGATTCACCAGAGACATTGTGGGGAGCAGTATAGGCAGATCTACTGAAATACACTGCTGAGGGAGTAACGGGTAAGACAGGAGAGGTCTGCTGCACCATCTGTGGGGTCATACCCTTAATCGTCTATTTGGTAATTACATTTAAATAATCCAATATTCTGACTTTTCTTAATGCCAAATATCCAAAGAAAGGTAACTTCCTTCTTAGCTAAGTAAAAATGAATATTAAGAAATAGTTTAAGATCAGCTTGCCATGAATGTCCAGAAGCAGAAGTAAATGTAGATTGCTTATGTGAATGGATAGCCAGGGATCCAGGAAAATGCTGACCATTCACTTGAACAGTGAGTCTGCAGAATTAATTTATTCTCTTTCATTTTTGAAGCCTAAGAATCACTTTTTCTGTTTCCTTCAAGTCGGTTAAAATATTTTTTACCATTAAATTTCTTCACTCATACTAAGACTGCTAATGTGTAAGAATATAAAATATAGCAAATATAAACCTTAAATAATTAGGTAAAAAAAAAGCAAAGAAGGTGAACTGATAAAATCTCACTCTTAGAGTACAGTAGCAAGGTTTCAAATAAACATTCAGTTTTCTTTATAAGAAATGGCTTTGTTCTTGTGAAGTGTACCTCCCAGGTATCTTGTCATTTTTCAACTCTTTTTATCCACTCATAGTTACCATAATGAAACAAGATTTGCTAATCACCTTTGGAAATTCTAATTCTGCTTTTCTTTGTATTTCACCATGTGTCCTTCAAATATAAACTTTCAAAGTAGGAAGAGTATTTTTAATTACCTAAAATAGCAGTGAATATAAATTTAAGAGGCCATTCTCATTTCTTTTGAAGCTGTATTAAGGGCTTTGGTAAGAACCCCACTTAAGGAGCTATTCCAGTATTTCAGCAAGTTATAGTGGTATCTTGAATTAGACTGGTGATGATGGTGTCCAAAAAAATTAGAACAATGTAAAAGCAAAGTAGAGCCTCCCTGGTGGTGCAGAGGTTAAAGTCTCAGCACTATAAAACTATCTACCAGTCACTGAAACACAAGTTCAATTCCCAACCAGACCATTGACCTACATGGTGCAGCAGACCTCTCCTGTTTCACCCACTGTTCTCCTCAGCTGTATATTTCAGTAGATCTGCCTGTTCTGCTCCCCATGCTGTCTCTGATGAATCCTCTCACCTCCTGCACCTCTGGCCTATATCACAGTTCTTGTATGCATAGATATCTTTTTTTAACAATTAAATGTAGTGGACCCTCCCCTGTGGCGCAATAGGTTAGCACTGCACTATGAAGCATCTGCAACAACTGCAGCACCAAGCTCTATCCCCAGCCAGGGAGGCAACCCACATGGCACAGCAGACCTTTCCTGTCTTGTTTGCTGCTCCCCTCAGCAGTGTATTTCAGTCACTCTGCCTGTTCTGCTCCCCACTCTGTCTCTAGTGAATCCTCTCACACCCGCATCTCTGGCCTGTACCCCAGCTCTTGCATGCATAAATAAATAAATCTTTAAAAAAAAGAGTAGGTTCTAGAATTCAATAAAGAGAACTCATTTGGAGATATAGATTTGAGTTACAGCATGAAGACAGCTTTACATGGAAGTAGATTAAAATTTCCAAAAAGACTAGAGAAAAATACAGGACAGAATCTTGACAAGCACCATAAGGAATGGGAAAAAGATAAAGCGCTTATAACAAAGATGAGGAGTGGTCAGAGAAACGGCAGAAACATCAGGAGGAACAGAGTCAATGAACCTAGAAAGACCAATCAAAGGGAGGAAGTTGGAGTTGTTCACAGTGGCATGGACTGTAGAGGGGCCAGGTCAAACAGATTAAAAAAAGAAAGTGTCCTTTGAATTTAACTGATGCTTAAACAGTTTCACTGGTGCTAAAAGGCAGATTACCATGAACTGATGAATGAGTAGAAGTTGAGAAGTAGGAAAAATAGATAACACTTAAGATATGTGAATACAGGATGATTAGGGAGGAAGGAAGCATGAAGACCTTCATCTCCCAAAGTTGTACAGCGTTCAGTTTAGTTAGTGACAGGAATGAACCAGACAGATTCTGAAAAAACAGAAGAGAAAAAAAGGTAGTCAGTTAAACAAAAGTGCTGGGAGGGCCTCCGTGGTGGCACAAGGGGTTAAGTTCTCAGCACTGTGAAGTTATTCCCAGCCACTGCAGCACAAGTTCGACCCCCAGCCAAGGAGCTACCCCATATATGGCGCAGCAGACCTCTCCTGCCTCGCCTGCTGCTCCCCTCAGCAGTGGATCTGCCTGTTCTACTCCCCACTCTGTCTCTGATGAATCCTCTCCCCTCCCCACCCTGTACCTCTGGTCTGCACCCCAGTTCTTCTACACAAAAGTAAATTAAAACCTTAGAATAAAGGAATCATTCTTTTTTTTTAAAAAAAAGTAAATAAAAAATAGATTTAGTGATAGGAATTTAGCATATTCCCATCTGATGATGTTTTCTAATGAGAAGAGGCATGACAGGGTCAGAGTTTTAAGGAAAATAGAATTTTGAAAGAGCTACATAATAACTAAGCCACCATATAAATACAGAAGCATAGAATAATTGCCCATTTGAAATGTTTTATATTTACTGTAGTACCATTCTGTGTAATTTTTCTATCACTATACTCAGCATTTTTGGTATGAATGTGGAGAAGATGGATAGCTGAACAGATTCAGAATTATATTCTGTATTCTACTGTGTAAGTGTACATACATATTCAGCTCTCATCAAACTGTAAGGTGGAATTACCTTTCTATTCCTTTCATCATCTATATTTTGAAGTACTGTGGAAAAGTTAGCATTTCACCAGACAAGATGGGTTCATAACATAGTACTGCTACTTAATAGTTAGGAATTCCTGGGGCAGGAATTTCACCCCTCTAAACTCAGTTTCCTTGTGTATAAATAAAAGTAGTATCTACTTTACAGGTTTGTATGAGAATTAAAATAATCTAGTAACATTCCTACTGTGTAACAGTAACTCGAGGAATGTAGCTCCCTTCCTTCTTTCTTTCCCTTTCAAGAGTGTTCAAATGTTATCTAGTCTTTGAAGCCTTCCCTAACTCACCAAAGAAAATTTTGTTTTTTTCTACTTCCTTCCCATAATTTAAAAATTATTTCTATTAATGTTCATATTACTATCATAATCATATATCTTTTTTTTCCATATAGAGAAGACAGGCCTTTTGTATATTAGCCTTTAGCAAATTATTTAGCACATAATACACGAATGTTAGTTTAACTAATTGTGGTCATTTCCAGTCTTCAGTAGTAATTGCCTAGAAGATTCCAAGTAGAACAATCAGAGAGCTTTAAAAAGTAGCCTTTAGGGCCTCCCTGGTGGTGCAGTGGGTTAAGCAACGCACTATGAAGCAAACCTCAGTCACTGCAGCATGAGTTCGATCCCTGCTGCCAGCCAGGGAGGGGACCCACATGGCGCGGCAGACCTCTCCTGCTGTGCCCGCTGCTCCCCTCAGCAGTGTGTTTCAGTAGATCTGCCTGTTCTGCTCCCCGCTCTCTTTGGTGAATCCTCTCACCCCCCGCACCTCTAGCCTGTACCCCAGTGCTTGTATGCATAAATAAATAAAATCTTTAAAAAAAAATAAATAAAAAGTAGACTTTACTATAGCCTTAGCTAATAACTGTTACTTCAACTAAAAAAGTATACAAGCTCTCCCACAGTCAAGAGCAAATTCAGGGAACTATTTGAAAAAGTCAGTAGAAGTCATTATCAAAAAAAGTCTGGAATAGAACTCTTTCTAAAACTCTTGGCATAGAAGCTGTGGCTAAAGCAACCTCTACAGGTATTCCTCCCTGGACTAATATATATTTGTGGAACCTAAGCCATCTGTTTCTAAGACCAAAGATATCTTGCACCCTTTCACTCAATGTTTCTGTCAATACATAGGTATTTCAGTTAGTATTTAACCCAAATTAACCAACCACTCCTTACTAAGTACCTAGAACGTGCAAGGCCCCACACTTGTCGAAATGTTGGACTAACTCCCATTTACCCCAGATAAACGTGCCTCTTACTGCAGTCTGTGTCACTTAACAAAAAGAAAACAAACCCTGCAGTAAGCCAGGTTTCTTAAAAGTGAAGTCACAGTATAATTATCATTCTTTTATGATATGTTTATGTTCCAGGATTCTAACTTGTATGTTCTTTGTGATTTCTCGGAAAGTTTCAGGGACATTTCAGCATCACAAGTGCCCCTTAGGCAATCCACTTCTAGAAGGGTTCAAATAAATTACATATTTCTATATATGTGTCATTCTTTTTGGTTCATTCTTAACTGTTTTGAAATTTCTTAAGAATACCTTTTTACATGTTTTTCTCATATACCTATGTAGTTAAATACAGTCAGCGTGACTAAAAAGAAATCCCTATGTAAGGTGATTTTTCTTTAAGTGAAGATATAATAATTTCTCAAATGAAGACATTTCTCATCGCACTGGTGCTCTTTAAGTTAAAATTTGCTTTTGATTTGCTGGGCAAAGACAGTTTATTTTAGTGAAAACCTAAAACACACATACAGTATGGCATACATTTCCCTGTAAAATTTTGGAATATTTATTTTTTCCATATGAGGGTTTGTGAACTCAGGCCTGAAGAAATTTAGGAAGTAAATTATTGCCCAATCCTCATTGCAAATGTTGAATTCTTTAATACTTTAAAGTATGATAGAAACAAACCTATTGTGGCTTTGGAAAATACTTTTCACAAAGAAGGCGCTGAGAGTAAAGAAGAGACTCCTTCCCCCAAAGCTGAAGTAAAGCAAAAGTTTTGAGGACCAAGAAAGTAGTGCTGAAAGCCATCCACAGCCACAAGAAAAAGAAGATCCATACATCACCCACCTTTTGAGGCCCAAGATACTGCAAGTCTTAAAGCAACCAAGATATTCTCGGAAGAGCGCTCCAAGAGAAACACGCCTGACCACTAAGCCATCATCAGGTTCCCTCTGACCCCTGAGTCAGCCATGAAGAAGAGAGCAGACAACGTGTTTATTGTGGCTGTCAAGGCCAGCAAGCACCAGATCAAACAGGCTGTGAAGACGTTCTGTGACATTGATGTGGCCAAGGTCAACACCCTGACCAGACTTGGTGGAGGAAAGAAGGCATAAGTTCCTGACTGTGATTCTTTGGATGGTGCCAACAAAATTGGGGTCATCTAAACTGAGTCCAGCTGGCTAGCTATAAGTAGTTTTCACCATTAAAATTAAAAAGAAATAAATGTCTTGTATAGCAATCAATAATAATATCTAGCATTTTTATAACCTCTTTCTACTGGAAAAATTTAACTTTAGATCAGTTTGTTATACCACCATACTTAGGGATAAGTTCCGATTGCTTTCAACCAGGTATATCTGGGAATGATAAAACAGAAAAGTTTCACATGAACCCTCCAAACTGAGAGAGGTGGCCTTTTACTTATACCTTCTAGAATTAAAGATGGCATTAAGATTTTTACCCAAATCGATAGTTTTCCGGTAAAAATAAGAATGTGTAATGTATGTATATTGCTTTGTATTTTTTTTATACTCATTAGTTTTTATGCTCATTGGTTTCACTTACACCTCACAAGATCCCCATGATTGTCTTTACCCATTTCACAGAAGCAAAAATTGAATCTTAGTTGTACAGTGTATGGAATGTTAACTACTGTCAATTTTTAGTTACATGAAAGATACTTGAATTTATTTTAGATTGTAATCTGTGTATGTCTGTTTATGTGGATTTGTACAGAACTTAGTGGTAGAACTAGTCTTTTTCATAAATATTTCATAAATATTTTGGCTGCTTTAATCATTTCATCATCTTTAAAACATACTTGTTTGACCTTTTTATTGGTTAGGATTAAGTAAATGACCTCTTGCCATTATTTCTAACCTATTGTTATGACTCTTAGAATTATAGCAGTTTATAACAAGACAAACAATTCTGGTACATAAGGACACACACAAAGCAAACTGCAAAGCTATAAAATGAGTCTGGAAATGTGTGGTGGCAAGAGAGAATATGATATAATTATAGTCATAACTCTGTTAGGTACCATGTTGGCAATTTGTTTAACATAAACTGAAGTCACTGATCACATATCAAGGAATGAACACTGACTGGAGGTGAGGATTACAACATGGAGAAAGTAAAGGCAATGGAGTGAGTCATGTTCTAGAAACCAATGCTCATAATGGAGAATCAGCTTTACAGTCTGATGTTGATGAAAACCAGCAAGAATATGCATCAAAACAGCAGATTATACTAAATACTAAGTGCCTGGAACTAGATGGATTCTAGCTGTAGAGGGGAGAGACAGGCAGCAGCTGTACGTGAATACCAGAAGCAGAAGGCACAGCAGCCAGAAGTCCATGGTACTATTCAATAATTAGAATAGCTAAGGGGTCTGCACAAACTATTAGAATAGAATCAAGTTGCCACACCTCTGTTTCCGCTTAACAATGGCAGTAAGATTTCAAGAAAGGAGTCTACTTTGGTGTTTCTTATTAGCTTCCTCTACCTGGGTCACTGTTAAGAATGACCTTAAGTTTCCAAAAGAATGTCTTATGTGATTAGTTATGCCCCCTAGGCTATGACTGCACAGTTGACATTTATGTAAACACTTAAACTCTCACTAAGTTTTTAGTCAGAGATAGCGTAAGACTCCAGAAATGTTTGTCATCTTAAATACATTAGAGAAGGAGCAGATAGGCCTTATTCTGCTCTACTCTGTTCTTTTTTCTTGACTATACCCAAACTTTGAATGCTAGGAGATATTCTGAGGAAAACAATCAGGGTGATGAAAAAATTTTTTGGAACAAGAGTGGTAAATGAACTAGAAATAGTTAGAAAAGACAAAGATACAAGAAATTCCAAAACCATATGAGTCAGCAATAGACTTGTTAACAAATGTCTCTAAAAGCTATCAATAGAATTAAAACTTAAAGACTTACAAGAAGACATTTTGTTTTGCTTTGCTCTGTTCTGTGTTTTAGGTAGAAACTGGGTTAGTATCTTGAAGATTCTTCCAAACCTGAAATTGTGTGTCAGAGGCCTAGGTAATCAAGAAGATTTAAGTACTAGTTTCACTACATAGTAGCTAACAGTTTTGGTGGGGTGCCTTCAAACTTTCTAAGCATCCATTTCGTCATCTTCAAAACTGAAATAATATCTACCTCTTGGTATTTGGGTACAATTAAGTTACTAGGTAAATTCCTTAGTGTAAAATCAGACATTCAGTGAATGTTAATTTTTATCTACTCTCTTCCTCTTTTTATACCTAAAAACATAGCTCCACTTGAAACAAAGAGTGAAGTTAACCTATCAAAGGGAACAAACAAGTATTTAGTTGGGAAGACTGGGGGGTTAGAAGAGTAGTTTGCACTTAGAGATACTGATACTATTCTGTAACAGCTTTGCCTTGTAAGATCTGGTTTGTTTATTGTTTAAAGTGTATGCCTTTGGCATTGAAGGTATATATATATATATATATTTTTTTTTTTAAGATTTGTTTCTGCATATAAGAACTGAGGTATAAGATCAGAGGTACGGGGCGAGGGGGTGGGGGTGAGAGGATTCACCAGAGACAGAG